>CAXKVY010009749.1:0-57474 GCA_964058915.1 Tetropium fuscum
ATAAAACATACTGTTCGCGTTTGTAAAAATAAGATTGAAATAATGTAACAAGTTTGTCACTGAGGTCAATAGTGGGAAGTTTGTTATACAAAGTAGGTACTATGGATTACTGTATCAAAAGCTTTTGAAATGTCTGTGTAAATCGCATCAACCTGACTGATCTCTCTTCTCTAATTCATTCCATGAGTACTGTGAAAAGATAGCAACATTAGTATCTAATAGTAAATCTCTTGTCTCGTTAACAAATAATGAAACAAAATGTTAAAATTGAGATATGATATTTCTAGTTGAAGAGTAGATGCGATTGTTCGAGACTATTCCAAAGACTATTTCAATTTTTCAGGGATCTCCTGTGTTTTCCAAGCTTCCAACTGGTAGGGAATGTAGTTGCTCCAAAAGCCATATTATACAAATGACATAACGGTTCGGCCACATTCCTTAACAATAAAAGACGGAATTAAATCAGGGCCTGACGTTAATTTATTTTTGAGTTTTCTAATGGCCTCAGTAACCTTATCAACATATATATTTCCAATATTATTTAAATCATCAAGAGTATAATTGGTTTTTAACACTGTTATGATTGTTTTCATGTGGAATGATCTGAATGATCACACATATTGTACTTTTTATTGGTCGCTATCAATGGGGGGTAGACTGTGGTGTGATGGGTATTCTAACAATAAAATAAAAGCCTAAATTTCTTTCTCGGAGCTGCTGCCGTTACTTTAGCATGCACTCGCCATCTATCGGGCCAAGAGATAAATCAACCGCACGGTACCGATGTCTGTACAGCGGAGTACTTAACTGCGAATACAAATAGATATCTACAGTTATCCTTCTATGTGCATAGCCAGAGATAGATTAAGTGCGCCCTCTAATGGTGACTAGAAATACTACTTCGAAAAGAATATCACATTTTATAGAGCATCCGATAATTTATCCACGGCAGACTTATTCACATCATATATCAATGTTCAGGGCTCTTTGCAGGTATCTTTATAAAATTATTTTTATAAAAATAGTAATCTCAGTTACTTACATAGTTTTATTTCGTTCCAAAAAGAGATCAATTTACATAATCATAACTAATCTCAGAATACAACGAAAAGTTAATAAAATTATATGATCACGTTAATTATATCAAGAAAGTTAATGATATGGCAAATAAATGGAGAAATAACAAAAGTGCATGCCTGTAAATATCGGTCGATATTTAGCCGCCAGTAATGCGAGAGGAAAAATAACCAGTGCTACCTAATTCGTGCAATTTCACATTTTTCTATTTGCTTTATATACGGATCGATGGTACTAAATAAATTAGTTATCAGTATTTCATACAGAGAAAATTCAAGCTATTGCGTCTTATAATAAATAAAATACAAAAATACAATACAACAATTCGGTTCGTTTGCTTAATAACGTCTTTGTAATTTGATAATAAAAATCAAAAACATGTCCTTATATCATGTATATTTATATTCATATATATCAGTGCGATACAGTTATTATAGTCAACAAATTTTTTAACGTTTTATGCATATGTTTTATAAATATGTCTGCTCGGTTTGAAAGTTTTGACGCTTCATTTGTGAAGGATGATTATTTGTCCTTCCCTTTTCAATTATGAACGTGGTTTGGGATTTGATGTTAGGTAGCTAGGTGATATTATGTATAGTTGGGTGATATGCTAGTTAGCAATGTTATATATTCTCACTCCTAAATGGGACCAGAAACTCAAAGCGCTGGGACGTAAGCCAAAAAGAGAGGTCTTAAAGTGAGATGCAGTACATACGTCTCCGTGCAGGACCCACCACAACCCAAAGTTGACCGCATCAACTAGTTTTTGCGGCAGTGATGACAGTTTCCTTGAAGTGAAATAGAAAATAAAGGATGCGCAAATAAAATGTATTATAACACCAAAGTTTACAGAATATAATTTGGTAATACCTAACTATTTGTGTTTAGTTGGTTTAGTGAATCATGAAAGGGAGTATGGAACATAGATATAAAGTATGATAGCTACTTGATACTTATGTAGTATTAGTAGGTGTAAATAATTATATAAATTTTGGTATGGCTATTACATTGTTTATTTAAATGTGTTGTTAATATGTTATTGGGAGTGCGTTATACGTGAATCTGAATATGAATGATAATAAAAATTCCGAAAAGGGACAGATGACCCAGAGGAAATAAGTGTGTGTTTATAAATTGTGAAAAGAGTCCTCACGACGACTCCAGTTTGCATCAATGAAAAATCTGAATACCACTGCAGTCGGTCACATGAAATTAATTATAACAAAAATATGTACTTTGTGGTTAAAAAGATACAACAAATGTGTTATACCGCCAACATATAAGATGGTCACACGAAAACGGTGAGGAATATTATGGGCAAACAACTTTATAAAAAGTTTATTATTGAATGTTGTAGAGGAGTCAGTGACACGCTGATTGAAGTGAAAACTTTAGGCGCGCCCAGGACTTTTATTTTTTGTGGGTGTTAAATGAGACTGGGGCCGTCACGCGTCACGTTCGGCTATGTAACGCTCCTTCGGGTCGACTCGAGTTGACTAAGTGACAGAGTGACAGAAGTGAATAGTCGGCAGAGCGAGACAGTAGAGAGAGTTTGTGGGTATTGAATGAGACTGGACCGTCACGGGTCACGCATCACCTTTCGTCTATGTAACGCTCAGTCGAGTAAAGTCCACTCGTTGACTAAGTGAGAGAGATAAACTTGAATCAAAAGTATTTACAGCATATTTTAGGTTCCATAGGCCTATTGCTTCATTCTTAAAATATAATAGCAATGAAGAAGTCCAATCAGAGGAAAATTCCACAATATAATTAACAAATATTATTGTTTATTTTGTAACTAATATTATTTCATGGGTACAGATATAAGAATAAATAATTTTATATAACAATATCGATATTATCTTTTGTTGATTCACCGAACTAATCCATTATATAACATAAATGTAATTATATAGGTATTATAACAGGCGTATTTTTGAAGTGAAAACTTCTTTAGGCGCTCTCAACACTTTTATTTAAAATAATACCTGTTAAGGGCGAAATATGATATACATTTATTGTTTCCTAAGTAAAAGAAAATACATACAATCAGAAATCAGAATCAGATAATAATATATCAGGAGGTTCCGTCTGATCGGGATACCGTCCAATTGTTTTCATGTCTGTATCGAATTGAATTGAATTGGATTGAATCGAATAGACTGTCGAAGTGATGGTGCGTCGTAGTACTTGCTAACTATGAGTAGGTATTTTGGAGCGACATACAGTGGAGCCGCATCTAGCGCCGGTTGCCTGAAGCATCTGTGTCACGGGCGTGTACGGTCAACGTGTATTAACGGGTGCGGTGTACGGGCGGACGGTTACAGTAATATACGTCCTCATCTGTCACATGATTAGGGGTTCTGTCTTAGCAACGGGCGGGATTCCATAATTTCCCTAAGGAAACATTCGATTGCCTTGACTATCAGATTGACGAAGCTACCATATTGACGAAGAAAACCAAGCCTTTCTTAATTTAGGCTTCGGGTTTTTGTTCGGATTAAAAAGTTCATAAATTCGCATATAGCAAAGTTCTGGACAAACGGGGAAAGAAGCATGATCGAAACTAGTGTCTTTGTTGGAATCTCTCAATACTTTGTAAGGATATAATAAAAATAGGAACTTTGTTGCTGTTTGTACTTACTTTCCATTTCTGTTAGTTATTATATTAGTCTTAACGTTGCGTTGATTGAAAGATACGCCCAGTCAACGATTTTAGTGCATATATTTTTCAGAAGGTTTCTGTTTCTACCTAATTCATAGTATTAATTAATTTATATAAATTGTTGAATAATTCCAAATGTGTTATAGTTACATGAAAGAAAGATTATTATGATTACGATTATCAACTTACAAAACATATGAAAAATATAAAAAGAAACGATACTTGGAGAATCATCAAGAACCAAGTTTTGTTAGCAATTTCTTGACATCGGTACATTTATTTAAATTAACCAAGTTTCACACTGTTTTAAACAAACAAATTGAGCATCATTTTAATAATTTCTTCTTGGTCGCTGAACAAATGACTGAATAAATGAGGTCAAGGTCACAACGGTACTATGGAAATAAGAAGTGTGTTTTATATAAAGCTCCAGTCGACTTTAAAACCAACAATTAATGTATAGGATTTATTTGGGGATTCACTTGGATTGTAATCATTTAATAATTTTTCCATTTTGTCATAGATTTAATTATTGTCAAATAAAGAACATTCGTAAAATGTTACGCGAAATACGCCTAGCCTGTCTGAATCCTGTCTAGCATTCAAATGGCATTTAACAAACCAATGTACTTACTCCCTATTTTAATAAAATGCCTATAACCATAACCTCATTTGACTTGTAAATTATCCATTAAATTAAAAAATCAATGAAATGTGTTCCACCTCAACTGTAATCGTATAGGAGCCGTAAATAGCTACACCACAAAGGGGGTAACAAAATCCATGTGGTTACCTACAACCCCTCTAATGGCGGAAAGAAAAGTAATCTCTTCCGAATCTTATATTACTGTATATTTATTAACTAACTACTTTACATGGGATTACGATATCCGAAACCGTTCTAGAACCTTTGCCATGGTTTTCTCAATATTGTGTATAAATGTACAAAACGTAAAAGTATTTAAGTCGTAGAATATTCAGAAACTGATCAATAATATGTATAATTTTATGCATACCTAAGTGAATATACTCATATACCAAAGTGAATCAGTGTTAGTATCTCGTTTTAGATTTTATTTGGGACTAAAAAGCTTTTAAGCGAACATGATTTTATTTGAGACCATGGGTTTTTTAGTAGTGGGTTTATTTTATAGGAAATTACTCTCTTGAATTATTTTCAGATACGCACTATCATGTAATAATATACAAATTATGTACTTAAAATATATATATATACAAATGGCACCCTTCGTAGATTTTGATACATTATTTTTAGCTCAATACACATTCAAAATGATGAATCGGATGTTTTCACTGTCCTCCCCCCCTCCCCCTTGGTCGCATTTTTACGTAGGAAAGCATTTGTATATATGTCGATGTGAAATTCGCCTTCAAAGTTACCATGATCAATAAATTAAAAACCTCAATACGTGCTGTTTGACGGCTTCTTAATGACATGCCGTTAGCTTGCTCATATAATTCAAATATTTAGTTCATCAGACGTTTGGTACAACCGGTAGTAGCTCAGCCGTAAATCGTGAGGCTCGCATGGTATATGTTGGAAGTGCGATTCCCACAGCTTCTACATTTTTTTCTTTTTTATTTAATCAGGGCATAAGGTCTTCCAAGGAAGTCAGTGACTAACCAGATATTAAAAATACGTGTACATGACATAAAGTCAACCCAGGAGAACTAGTTGGTATCCCAAGAATATTTTTAGATTGCTACGTTACAGGAATTTTGTTACAGGGTCGACGACTGATTATATAGATACGTGTAAATGGCATAAGGTCATATTTATTAATGTCATATCTACGGAATTTTAGTACGGGACGGTAACGGTAATTTACCTTCATTGTCATTCGCTATTCGTCATCTTGACACAAAATGCGACAATTTTGTGTCATTTTGTGTTTTGTTTTGAATATTTAATTTGATAAAAATTTTGTGATCTGCTGCCCCAGAAACACGGAAAAATGATTTTTGAGTCGAATCGAACCATAAACTGTAAAATGAATCAGCCATCTTGGAGGCGCCATCTTACATATTTATTCTGACAAGCCAGACATACTGATACTGAGTCACATCAGACCATAAAACTCTAGATTAATATCTGGAGTAGAATCGGATCATAAATAAGAGCTCAATTAATAAGACATCTTGGAGCCGCCATCTTGAATAATTGCTATGACAAAAAAATCAAGATATGCTACCCCAAAAACCATGAGATACAGATTTTGAGCCTAATCAGACTGATTTTGAGCCTGATCAGGACCATCAGTGCTTATTCCCGAGCTCATTGACTTGTGCCATAGAGGGCACAATAATAATATGTCACTTATTATTTCGCGGGCCGAATATGCGCCGAGGATCGACTTAGGCTGGAAAATCCTAAACACCATTCAGGGCAGGAATGAGGGAAACCTGGCAACCCTCATCTTGGGGATAAATAAATGTAAATTTCTTTCGCACAATTTCTGTGTGGAAGTGAACCAACTGCTACTAGCTAAGGCGTTCGACCACCGTCCCCGTCTGCGTTTTAAATGTATGTATTTCAAAATAAAAGTCATAGAGCAAATATTTACGAAGCTGAAAGCATTTGATTCCAAAAGAGACAATATACGAATTGTGTATCAAATATCAATTTTAATAGCCAGATCAATAAAACTAAATATATACCAAGGGACAGCAGCAGGAATATCAAGCAGTAATATCGGTTAATATCATCAGAAAGCATTATAACAATATCACAATAAATCTGCAGATCTTTTCATTAGTCGTGTTTTACTATAGGGTGACATTTATGTTTGAAAATGCTTCTGAATAACGCTTCCGGTAAACTGCCATTACAGAATATTACTATACCATTGTGGCAAGTGAAAAACTTGGGTCGATGACTACATGCTACAGGAAAGGACGATACGGCCATATAATGGAATGGAAAGAAAACAATATAGTGACAGTGACGCCAAGGTGAGCTATGTGTTGAGCCAAAACCTTTCTATTTCAAAACCAAAACCTTTCTATATCTATTAGATTAGGGTCGTCTCTTCTAATCACCAGCCCCAAGCCATACCCGCGACCTACGCGTACATTCCACCCGCCGGGAGCAAAATATGGGCGTGTTCTTTTATTTATCGATAGTCCAAGGAAGTCACAAAACATTTCTGTCTAATTGTGACATACATTGAATTCGAGGGGTCAATCACTAGAGGAAATCACTAGGTGTGCATTTTAAACGGAATACATAGGAAATACAAAGGAATACAGTAGAATATAAGGAATACAAGGGAATATAGAGAAAAATAAAGGAATATAAGTAAATACATAATATATAATGACACGTATATTATTTATGAGGCAATTAATTCAAGGATCATACCTTAACATAAAAACAAAAAAAATGTTCCAGGTTCGTAATAGATGATATACCGTATTTGATTTCATTTTTATAGCTATATTCGAGGCATTTTAGACTTTTGCTGCCAAAATCGTGCCATACAAAAAAATATTGTGATATACTTTGTGATTGCTTTGTGAACAACACCTGGTAGTTACACTACGATACACCTGGAGGAATTCGTGAAAATCGCGTCGGAAGATCGCGCAAACCGCGTCCGAAGGTCGCGGATTCGCGATTTACTCAGTTTCTATGGCCCAAACGGCTTATTCATTGTATTTGAGTTATTCACTGTAAATAAATGTGAATAAAAAATATAAGACATCCTGGTAGAGAATAAAGATCAGCAAGATAACTGCGAAATATGTGGTGCGAAAGATGTTTGACGGATATACTCGTAAATGTATTTTTTACTTATCCCCAAAACGGTTAGGCGTACGAAAAAATGAAATAAACAGTTACATATTCCGTGAAAGAGACAGTTGCGCGGAAATACACAGGAAATACAAAGGAATACAGTCGAATGCGGGGTCATAGAGTCACATACAAGGGAATCCAGTGGAATACAGGGTGTATGGAGGAATATAAGGGAATAGAGAAACATAAAGGAAATACATGAAATGAAAAAAATAATTTAAAGTATCTATATGGGTAACATACAATTACATATTCCTTTAGAGGTGTACATAGATTTTTCATGTTTTCTATTACACACGGTATGTGAATCATAATATGGTGGTCCGACCCGGAGCAGATATTAATTATATTGTAGTTATGCCCACGTGTGAGCAAACATACCAAAAGTACGCATCAACGAGGAAGAATTTTCAAAGAAGGTAAAATAATAACATATATACCTACTGATTATGTTACTCTGTTGATAGAGGGGTCATTTTTAAATGTTGACGTCTACAAGTCAATGCTTCACACAATCATAAACATTTGATAGTCGCAATTATTTCATCTTCCCCACATATTTAATCTCATTTGATATTGAGATTAAAAAGGGATACAAAAAACAAAGGCTTGGTAATGAATTTAAATTTGTCAGACTTTGGAGCTACCATTGGAGGGTGAAAATCTAAATATGAGAGTGTAGATAATATATAACGCATATATCTAGCAATTAATCATTAATTAGCATATACAACGTATAATAGTAATTATTATAATATTAGTTTATATCTTAATCATAATAAATCTTCATAATAATTTGAAATTAAAACACATAGTTTTAATTTTCCATCACAATATGTTTCGACATCTTGCCTACTGTCTTCTACTGATTTTTAAAATGTCAATTTTGACAACGTAAGAAATATAAGAACATCTGGATATAATGTTCAGTAGTAATATCATAATATACGAGTACTTCAAAATAATGGGTTATATATCAACAGCTTGTTGCACAATAATTCTAAAGAGTGTCAAGTTTGAGATGTATAACCTCTATTATTATTTTGAAGTACGAAGTGTGGTTGATAAGATTATTAATAAGAAAAAAGATATGAGTAAATTGTAATAGAAGGAACAATTTAAATAAATATTAGTACAATAAAAATTAGTTAATATATACATTCCTTTTATTTCCGCTGGAAATTAAAAATTTGAAATGATTGCTATGGAAATGGACATGAATTCTAATTTCTTATTGGTACAGCTCAGTTAACTCAAGCAATTTAAATTGGATGTTTTGATTAGTTAAAGATTATACCAAAAAAATAATCCATTTAATACGGGCACAAGCAAATGCCGAGGAAAAATTTGCAAAATATTATTTATTCATAAAAAATCCGTTATCGGAAAACGAATGCATTATATGCAGCCAAGGTATTAATTGTCTGCAATAAAAAAAATTTTGACGCACCGCTATTAAAAATAAGTATCTACTTGCAAAATTCATGAATTTTGACATTCCATAATAATTATAATCATTCCTTAATTCTGTGATAATGTACTTCCACATTTTTCAAATATATATATATATATATATACAGAGGTGACTAAGTACAGCACGTGTTTATAAAACAGTTGATGGTTGATAATACCAATACCAATATATGAGTGATAAAAGATAATTCATAATATTTCTAACAGCCAAATTTAAGCAGGTCAAAAATAATTTAAAAAAAATTATTTGCATAAAGATTCCTATAACATCAAAATGTATCAAGTATAAAAAGTATAAAAACGAGTATAATAATCGAGTATAAAAACTGGTATTTATTCTACGGTTAAGTGCAGAATAAGTGATTTGTTTGTTCCAGAAATCTTGCAGTTATAAAATTATTTGAAGAAATTTTAGCAATGTCTGTATATTTTCTCCATAATTTACACAATGGTGATACAAGTCAATCTTCATTTTTAAATTATAGTGTTTAGTGTTTACCTAAAGATGAAATTATTTAGAAATGTTTAGAAATATTGGTGCAGTACGCTTGAAGATTTAATGTGACAAAAAAACACTAATAATTATTATGCACTAAGGAAGCCCTTAACGGAGTTGGATAAATAGTGGTTTAAAATAAAGTGTTCATTGATTTAATTTGTTTGTTCATTTTATGTTCTAACTATATTTAAAAAAAATACACTATATATAATAAAATATCCAAGTGTATTTTTATAGTTTACAAAAAATGTGATGGGTATCTCTGGTATACCTCTTGACAACAACTGCCCGCTGTCTGGTGCGTTTTTCAGAAATTGAATAATTTCTTCTGGAGTGAGCGTCTTTGAGTTTTTACTTCTGAAACCATCAGATTTTCTTTTCAACAGTGCCAGAAGTTTTCCGTAACTTGAAATGTTTGTATATGTCGAATATTGCCTGTTGCGCGTAACATGGAATACATAGCCCAAAGTGACGCCGGTTTTAATTGCTTTGATAATTCATCAAAGTACGCCAACATTACGTTTTCGGACCATGATTTGACGTTATTTTTAAGTCTCCAGTCCATAAATCTTTGGTACACACGTTCACACCTTTCACGAGATTTTTCTGGTAGGAAGGAGATCGTTTGTGGCAGGTTTGGCTTTTTCGCTGATATCAGGTGACGTGCACATAATCTTCCTCACTGTCGCTAGGGATTTTAAAGCTCAAATTCAAAAGAATTAGTCGATAAAGTTATATATTTTACTAAAAATTATATTTATCAATACTTATGTGGTAGTGACAGTTACAATTTCGAAAAACTGTCAATCGGATCTGACACCGCGAACTAGATCTAACCACAATAATTGCGAGAGCATGTGTGTAATGTTAAGTGTATATGTCCTCGCTGTGCGATTTTGCACTTCATGCACGACAGTTCGACAAGGACTCGCTTACTTAATTTATGCGTTGTACGTAATCTAGCATTTACTATAGTGGTCGTAGATAAAGTTCTAGTAGGTTATTTAGACCCGACAAGCTATGAACGTGACATGCTAGGAACGCGACAAGCTGTCACACCGTTACAACCTACTTGATTGTTTTTAAACGTATAAAATTCAGAGTTTTCTTATAAAATATAAAATTGGTGAAAATAGAAAAAAATCTTATATGAAACAAGTTGGGAAACACTATTTCGTGTAACTCACATCCTTTTGTGGAACTCGCTAGCGCTCGTTCCGCGGAAATCTGCTCGTTACACAAAATACTTTTCCCAACTGGTTACATAAATGGCTATTGTAAGATTCATATCAATAATTGTAAAATTACGCAGCGAATAAATAGATTATTATTACTCTCTATTTTTCTTAATAAGTATAGATATAATAGTCTTAATAAGTATAGAGTAAGTTCCAGTATAGATATGTTTATATTATTTCATTTTCCAATGACTATCCATCATCGAACATCAAATTAATATCAAAACTATGACTCTGTGATGGTGAATACCTTTCTTGGGGTAGGTATAGTGGATAATAAGTTAGCATTTTATCAAGGCGACACAGTGGACTATTACACAAATCGTATAATAAACAGTGGCGCAGCCAGGAGGGGCCCCTAAAGCTAGTCAGCATCCACCACAATCATACGATTAATAGATCTCAAAAAACACACTTCAATTTTTGTTTTTATGGTATAATATATAATGTATGATGCTACACTGCATCGAAAAGAATAAAGTGCGATTGGGAGACTCGACCAAAGAATACATTCTGACCGCGCCATTAATCACTGTAGAAGTAAATTATATGGAGCTGCTGATTTTACTTATAATGTTAAATTTTACGAAGTGGTAGTTAGTGTTGTGAGAGTATATTAATAAACTATTATAGCCATTATTATAGCCGTGACGAGCAGCCATTTAACGTAAAAGCCATGCCAATTAGTACACGGTATAATATCATTTTGATAATAGCGGTGTGTGGGTACTAGGTAGGTCTATTAAAATAGAAGGTGCCAATTCATTCTGGTTACAAGACATTGACACGATAACGCAACTTACCTCTATTACAGAAAATCACAATGATCTCTTGTTCTAGTAAACGATGTCGGATAATTACGAACTTGTCAGCAATTTTGTCCCAGATGGTTGAGCCCGGTATTTTTAGTTCTTCACGATTTCGCGTAATCTACTTATATAATACAACAGCAACTGGAATGGAACATTATAAAATTGCATGCTGCGGTTGAGGTTAAACTCATGAGCTGAATCATAAAAAGTATTATGCATACTAGAAAAAACGAAAACAAGAAATTGCTTCGTTTCAGGTTTTAATAACATTTCCATCAGATCAGATAAACGACACCTCGACCAACACTATAAAAATTAGTGATCGTTTGTACCTTAAGTTTAATAATAATAGTCGACACATTATGAACCATATGGGAACTTGTAACTTGCGCACATTTTTATATCTTTTTATATTTTTTTTGCCGTTGCTACAAGCAAAATATTATACGATTCGTTTTATAATCAGAAAATTAATTTTGTCGAATATATACTTAAACTCCCGGAAGTGAAACGCTCCAGAAAATAAAATAAAAAGCTAAGGTATTTCGTCGTTGATACTTCAGATTTAGAATCGTTGGAAGTAAAATTTAGTTATACTAACTAATGAAGGGATTGTCTTGATGAAATTAGGTGGATTGTTTATTTATATAGATAAAAAATGACGATAAAATCATACTCTCACGATTAAATCAAAGAAGTCAAACGGCAAATTTTCAGGCAGAAAATGAGACAATGATATTTTCAAAGCCCGGTTGCCTCCCTGGAATTCCGTGATTCCATTTGGTAACGCAATAACTATATTTTCTTTATCCGTTACCACAACTAAATTTTAGTTGGAACTACTCTAAATCTGAAGTTTCAACGACGAAATTCCATAGCATTTTATTTTATTCGTTTTCAAGTCTATCTGGAGCCTTCGTTTTTACTTCCGAGAATTTATATTCGACTATTTCCCTCGTCTTAATTTCCACCAATCACAAACGTGTAATTTTGAATTAGAAATGGTTTCTAGATGGAAAAACTGTATGACAGCACCTGTCAGCAGTTTTTTCGAGTTTACCCGCCGCAAAACTTGACAGCAGTTGTCACCAAAAATTACAATACCTTTGATAACAAGTAATTATGGTCTCCTAGGACACCAGAAAACGACGCTAAACAATTTTTCTGATTTGATTGTCAATAAATTTTGTAATATTGTTTTTAAACAGTGCTAGTCAGCTTATGTGGTGAAAATGAGTTGCTTTGGAAGTGATTCTATGACTAATATTGATCTGGCGATTGAGAAAAGTGTACCGTACAATACCGTTAAAACCCATATGTCAATATGGAAACAGTTTACGGAATTCTGCAAGGCAAAGAAATACGAGCTTTTGGAAACTACAAGTTTAGAGCAACCAAACCTAATCCTGAAAGATTGGGCGTGGAATATGAAGAGAGAAAACGGTGAAAATTACAAAGAACTAGTTGCGAAGACAATGTGGAACACCGTTGCAAAAAATGCAATAGATGTATTTTATGAAGTGGAAAATAATTGTTGATCCATTTAAAGATATTATCTTTAAGTCTATTAGGGAAGCTCGTAATGCTAAACGAAGAAATTTGCGGATGTGCCCCAATAAAATGAAATCGAAATCTGCTTCATTAAAATTGGAAGAATATTACGCAATGGTTTTATTATGGGACGAAGACACTCCGGTGGAACGGTCAATTGCAGAGTTCATTATTTTAAAGAGAAAGTGGATAATTCTGGGATTAAAACAGGTAGATAACATAATTACATATTTTTTAAAATAACTGATTTTCAAAAATCCTACCTTTTAGGAAGAGTAGAATATAATCCCCTCTTCAATAAAACGGCCCAGGGCGGAGAAAAAAATGGCGATAGTAAATGGCTGGTCCCCAACACGAAGAACCCTACCTTTTGTCCAGTCCGTCTTTTTAAAATTCTAATGGTTAAACGTTCATCTAGAATAACAACTGATAGATTATTCTTAACAGTAAACCCATCATGGAAAAAAGAACAATTAAGTGGATGGTACAAAAACACTCCAGTGGGAAAAAACGAACTTTCGAAATGGACTAAAGAAGCAGCAGAAAAGGCAGGATTAAATACAAAAGAAATAAAAATAACAAACCACTCTATGCGGTCGACAGCAGTCAGTAACCTGGCTAAACAAGTGGGTGAACAACAATTAATTAAAATTTCTGGCCACAGTTCAACCAACTCAATTAAGCATTATCTGCAAATGGATAATGAGCATTATTCCAACATCATAAACACCCTTAGAAGTGACGCCTCAGAACCTCCAGATAAAAAACAGAAAACAGAAGATCCTGCAGCCACTCCTCGAGCTTCTCACTGTACAGCTGGACCCATCAACAACATTAATGATTTACCTACACCCAACGTTATCAATGAGTTAACAAAGATTTCAAACAATACCCCTACTGTGTACTAAAATTGAAATTTATATTTTAATTGTACCATAAATAATTAAGTAGTATTTTGTGATTAAATAAATAACATGTTTTTCAGTTTTCAAATTAATACCTACTTATTTATTATGTATGCATGTATAATAGGTAGTATGTTTTGTAAGCTATGTGTATGCAGAATAATCTGTTACTCATGAAATAGTCTTGTCAAATACCATGCCACCAGCACTCATGCTTCTTGTTAAAATATTACCTAGCAACGTGTTTTTTAGATTTTTTTCGGAAAAATTAGATGCCTTTATGATATTACTTGCGAAAAAAATAATTTTCCAATTATAAAACGAATTCTACAATTTTGCTTATGTCCATTCTTCAACGGCAAATTTTAAGGTACCTCAATTGTTTTTAATTATTTTTTTTATTTATGTGTTTTTGTATTTTATTTATAAAAAACAACGTGTTTTGTTTTGTATTCTTTAAATAACCAAATGACTAAAGACGCAATTGATATAACATCGTATCCGCTTACCTCATTAATAAATACTTAGTTGTTTATTGTTTATGCGAAGGTGTTTTTCCATATTCGTTCAAAATAACTAAAATTACTCCCCTTCATAAAAAGGGTGATATAGACATTGTTAACAACTACCGACCTATTTCAATTATCTCTATTTTTGACAAAGTGATAGTGAAGTAATGCATTCTACAACAGAAGCTGTGCAACAGTGGTGAGCAACATAGTTCAGGGTTTTGAGAAATAAATGCATTTATTTATTGCTTTATGTGACCTAACTAAATAATTTGACTGCGTTCCCCATCATCTACTTTCATTGAATTCATCTTCTTATGGCATAAGGGGTGTGGCTTTGTCACTAATTGAATCAAATCTAAGAAATAGAAAACGATGCTTAACCATTGATGATATTACTTCAGATTTTAATAACATGCAACATGGTGTACACCAAGGGTCGTCTTGGGACCACTGTATATTTATAAATGATTTTAACCATTTAATTTATACACATAAATGTATACTTTTCGCAGATGATACAACTTTAACAACTTCTAAATTCAAAATATCTACTTTTATTGAAAAGTATCGATGAAATTATAAGAAATGCAGATATGTGGGTCTCAGCGAACGCACTTAAACTCAATGAGAACAAATCACAGAAATTAGTTATAACTTCAAACCACAGCATCACGAGCGGGAATAGCGTTAAGCTCCACGGATTTACCTTGGATGAAAATTTAAATTGGTGCAGTCATATCAACTGCTTGGGGAAGTCGCTTACAAGTGTAATTTTTCTATTGCGCCAGATGAAGTTATTGAACATTTCCATTTTGCTCTTATCGTACTTTTCATTATTTCAGTCACGAATTTGTTAGGGTGTGACGCTCTGGGGAAATTCCACCTATGCCCAAAAAATATTTAAATTGCAGAAGATAGCGGTAAGAAATAACACTGGCGGGAGCTAAAAATAGGAAACATTGTCAGCCTGTTTTTAAAAAGTTTGGCATAATGCCCTTACCGTGTTTTTTATATTTATTTCACCTTTATTAGAAATTCATAAACATAGTAGTAAGTATAAAACTCAGTCGGATATACATAATCAGAGAACAAGATCAGCTAATTCAATTCCAAATTTATACAAACCAAATTAAAAAAATCCGAAAATAATTCTTCAAATTTAAACCTCTATAGATTCCACTATTTACTAAGCAATTAAATTTTAATAATTTTAAAATGGCTATCAAAAATATACTATTATTAGGTACATTGTTTCTAGTCTGTTGATTTTTTGGGCATAAAAATAAATTAGTAGCAATATAAGGGCTGCGTAATGTGTATGTTGTTGTGGAGCAGATTTGCATAGATATCTAATGAATACAAAACATTAAATAATATAGACATATTTAATGTATTTAATGTATTCATTAGGATTTTTACATATGTTCTTACACACATATCTTGAAAATAGTAGACATGGGCACTTTTAATTTATTCTCAGACAGTTATAATAAATTCTACATTATTACATACTCACAAAAATGTAACTTTTTGTTTTTGACCTACTACAAACATAATGTAAAACAAAAGCAAAACAAAAAGCGATTTTTTTTCATTCGCGATTAATTAACGGCTAAAAACGGCAATTGTTTATGCCATGGCGAACTGCTAACTTTATGCACATCGTTATTAGATCTATATTTTTAATTAAGCATGGGTGATATCTTACCGTTCCTGTAGCAGATTTTTTCAATTACCTGAAAAGAAAATAAATCGTTATTAAAATAATCTATAATAAACGATATTAAAACTATGAAAACAAACCAGTATTAAAGACAATATTTCTTAAATACGTATCAGTGTAGATAAATAAATAGATCAACGATAACGCGCATTATGGTATAGGGAAGTACGAATTTATTTTTATCTTTACAAACATACGAGTATATACCTACAGTAGTTTTATAAATGATAATTTATTTTTATCTAGGTCCTTTGGAGCAATTGTATGTATAGTACATTAAATTTGATTGAAGTATACAATATAGGTAAACAGTGTGTAGTTGCAGATACATAATATATTATTTACAGAGTGGGTCATTGAAAAGGAAACACGCATGTTTTGGGACACAGACATGTTTATCATATACCTATATACCCTATATATAATATTATCTCTAAGTATTATGTAGATAGAAGATTATGATAGATGACAGATTATAAACAAAATACATTGCAAACATACGATATTATTATTATGACGCAGGTACTTGACGAATAAAACCATTCAATAACTTGTTATATTGCTCTGCAACTATACACAAGCTGATACGTAGGTACTTTATAAAAGGTAAAAAATTTTACATTCAAAATAAAAGTTACTGTTAATAATAATAACTGGACTTAATTACAGTATTGTCTGGTCAATTATTAACCACTGCATTCCATAATGTAAATAATTATAAAATTTGTTAAACTCTAAAACTTATACTTTGTGGCTAGAGGCCAAGCATCTTAAACAAAAAAAGGCAAATTGCCCAAAAAATCCGGTTATTGTGACTTTTTGATATGTTGTTAGGATTCATATCAGCTGCATAAAACCAAGTTTGCAGCTTCGAAACACTTGTGCTCTCTGTGTGGTGGGGAAAAACCATTATATTTTCGGATTTCTTTTAGTTTTTGAGTTATAACTCGTAAATAATGTAATAATAATCCTACGTAAAAAAATATTCTTAGTTTTTCAATTCGATAAAATTTCCTACATTTAGAGACTAAGTGAAAACTGCACTTACTCTCTAAATGTATCTGGAAATTTTATCAAATTGAAAAAACTAAGAATATTTTTTTACGTAGGATTATTATTACATTATTTACGATAGGTTTTGAGATGCAGGATTTCAAAAACTTGATTTTTTTTTCAGCAAAACATCAACTATAATAGTATTATCCATATATTACAAATAAAATAATGAAGTTTTAAACGTGTAATGTAGCTCTTTATTAAAATAAGCATAAAACAAAGCATGTGGACTATTTCTCACGATATTTTATAAATAACGTATCAATAACTGGCTAAATCAGATCTTTCACAAAATAGAGCCTGAAGATTTGTTGAGTTGTAAAGGGGAGTAGAAGGAATAGCACAATGTTATTCTAGTAATTAATTAATATTTATATAATGAAAATTTAAAAAAATCAAATCTAAATAAAAAAATTCACAGATTTCGCAATCCTTGCAACTATCGGAGACATGATAACAAAATGTATGAAACATAATATACCGATCCTTTTGAGTTGTTTCGAATACGTCAAATACTATGGTGCGCGTGCATGCTTGTGGCAATTTCCAGATTGGCTTTAGAATGCTTATGTTTATTAAGTGTTTATTAGTAATGTTTGGCGTACGATTGGGTCCCTAGCATTTTATAAATTTAGAATAACACGTTAGTTTATAATTTAATATAATATTGAGTATGGATACTGTCACAATTTTCCACAAGAATGCGCAGAACGTACTAAGCACCGAGTTATTGTCTCATTCAATACAAGTTGCGTTGTATTTATCTTACTCGCTTGCTCTAACAGGATAGGTATATTAACTGTTTATTATACACGCAAGGTTATATATAAATATAAACATAATTTTTTAGCATTTTATTTTTGAAAAATTTACGAGTTAGGTATGTATGTAGTAAGAATAATAAAGATAATTTTTAAGTAACCAACTTATATTGGATTTGCAGTTAAACTTAAAAAAACACTCACAGATCTTACATGTTACACAAGTATCGCAGGCGTATTGAAAATACCAGACACAACTGGTAAAAATTTCTCAAGTGAATTGAATAAAAATAAAACTCAGTTGTGTTACGATTTTTTGTTCGTTTGACCCTGAAGGTCTTGTCGTTTTAAACAGGTTATCTTGCATGGGGTGGTCAAAAATTACAGTCTCATTTTTTTTGTTTTCGAATGAATGCTTTAAAATGTACTTTAAAAAAGTTTTTGCTTGCCGAAAAATAGTGCTGACTTTGTCAAAAATTGTGTTGTATACACAGGGTGGTTAATAATTACAAAATCTTAAAATTTGAAAAGAGGAAACTGTGATTTTTGATCACCCCGTATAAAAACAATTGTGGCTAAATCATCATTAGTTTTTTATAAGTGGTGATCAAAAAGTACAAACTTTTACTCTTGAATTGATTTTGTAATTTTTGACCACCCCGTATAATAAACATAATTTTTGTCGACATTACTTTAAGCAAGCAAAAACTTTTATAAATAATAGCGCTTTCCCGAAAACTAAACATTTTTTGATATTTTGTAATTTGTGACAACCCCGTATAAAAAATATGATTTTTGTCGAAGGGTAAACTGTGATTTTTGATCACCCCGCATAAAAACAATTGCGGCAAAATCATCATTAGTTTTTTATACGTGGTGATCAAAAAGTACAAACTTTACTCTTACCGAATTTTAAGATTTTGTAATTTTTGACACCCCGTATAATAAACATAATTTTTGTCGACATTACTTTAGGCAATTTTTGTCGACATTTTTAGCTTTTCCCGAAAAGTAAATTTTTTTTGAGATTTTGTAATTTGTGATCACACCGTATAAAAAAAATGATTTTTGTCGTCGTCGTTACTATTTTTTGGACAAGTAAAAACTTTTATAAATAATAGCGTTTTCCCGAAAACTAGATTTTTTTGAGATTTTGTAATTTGTGACCACCCCGTATAAAAAATATGATTTTTGTGGACGTCATTACTATTTTTTGGGCAAGTATAATTAACGGAATTACTACTTATACTTGAACAGTTTTGATATTACAGGTAAAACTAATATTCATAAGATTAATAATTAATAAACACTAGCGGCCAAGTGACCCAGGCAGCTTTCACGATCGGGAATTATGCAGTGAATGCTGTCAGGCATACTTTTTTATTTAAAAAATTATAAATAATAAACAATTCAAATAATAAATTCATTATTCAAATTCAGCAGATTACTCTTTTAAATGTGTATGCTGCTGAATGTATATTCTTAAAACGCGGCCGCTCATTAGCTAAATCAGAATCTCTTATTTAGTGATTTATGATTTCATTTTTGCTATCATAATTCACAATGGGAACCTACTCATGTTGCATATACTACAAATTCGATTAAACAATTCTAATTTTTATAAGTTCATCCTAAATAAATTCGATTATATATCTCGTGTAAACACTAACGCCCGGTTCTGTGGCCCGGTGTCGACTCTTTTAGGATAGGACCGTACCGGCTGAGCGATATGTTTATTGTTTATGGTAGACGTATTTAATTGCCTTCAGGGCGAGACAGTTTCGATAACTGTAAAGTATTTATGGGCTGCTGTGGCGGCCCTATGAAAGGAATAATATGTAGAGGTTTTGTTAGTTAGTTTAGAATAATATACGTTTGTAGCCTATACTTGTTCTTTTATTTTAATTATCGTTGGGCATTCGTTTACACTCGAATTATTAAATTTATGAATATTATGATTATGAAAATATCCCGATTATTCCCATCACTACTAGCAATGCGCCACCTCTTCCAATATAGCTGCACTGAATACTCCCCACTCCCCAGTACTCTTCACGAGCCGAGCGCTGCGGTATCTACATGTATTGCGTCACTCGATCGCGACACCGCTGTCTTTTGGCCTTGAACGAAAACTTCTAACTTGGTACCCATATACTCTTGTCTAAACATAAACATTTCCAATGTTAAAAAATGTAACTATTTATTTTTGTTTATTAAAAAATTAAATGTTGAACCTTTGGATGGTCCCGGTTTTGGTGGGTCTGATGATCCCAGCGGGGTCACATTGAGGCAGTATCTCATCTTATCGATGTCCTTGTTGTCTGACTCCTATATCTCAGTTGTCGGGCATATTTGACATGACTTACCTCGACAGAACTCGCAAAGAGCAGAGCATTTAAGGCCTGCTTTTTGACATGATGTGATATAAAGCCTTAGCTTTATATCACATCGTGATTTTATTTGTAATATGAATTATTGGTATATACTTAGTTGATGTTTTTCTGGAAAGAAAGTCCTGAGTCTCAAAACCCATTGATTGTACAAAACTGCACTTTGTCTCTACATGAAGGAAATTTTATCGGATTGAAGAAAGCTGAGATTATTTTTACGTAGGATCCACTATTTACGAGTTATAACCCAGAAACTAAAAAAAAATCAATAATATCGTGGTTTTCCCCCCACCACGAAGAGAGCACAAGTGTTTCGAAGCTGCAAAGTTGATTTTGTGCAGCTGATATGAATCCTAACAACATATCAAAAAATCAGAATTCATTTTTCGAACTAGAGTAGGTATTTTAAATGACTGGCTTACTATAGCACATAGCGATTATATTCAAGTCATTATGCGTGTAATAGATATAACTAAAATATAACCTAACATAGGAGAGATAACATGCATCTATGAATTTAATGAAACATGAACTTGACATGTTTATGCTTCAATCTTCAATTAAAGTTAATGAAAAAGTGACAGAAAATTTTAATTAAAGACCAAGTTGAGTTATCTTACGTTATAACCTACGTTGTACCGACGTTCAAATTTAGAGACTTTAATTTTGAGGCACACGTAGTCGCGAAACTTTTGAATAAGTAAGGCATTTTGTGAGATATGTTTTCGCATTAATCAGGATACATCCAACATTTCAAGTTGAATATTATCTAAACCGTTAAATTGTGAGTTACGTCACTTAATGGATGACGGAATGTGTCCCTAGAACTGATATAATATATTAATATAATATTCAAAAAACTTGGGATATTAATTTATAATAAATCACCCCCATACATCCTGTTTGCATTTTTTAAAAGTTATAGCGAATTGTTTTTCAATTTTTTATAATCTTCTAGACTTCCAAATGGGTTGCAAATTGAGATTTTGTTTTAGTAATGTATCTCCAACAGTGTCTGTTAAAACTTGAAAACTTTTGAGCAATCCATACGTTTTTTGTCTTCAGTGACTGGCCTATCGGCTAACTACTATAATATGCAGGGTGTTCCATAATGACGTGCTAATCAAGGTGTCTATATAAGGAAAAGTCTATATGAACATATGTCCGCAACGGCAACGACATATGCAATTTTTTGCAACAGGGTGTTCAATTTTCCCTATCGTTATTTTTTAATATCTCAATAAATACTTCAGACATTATTTTCAATTTTGGAATTTGTTAAGAGGATATTAGATATTTTAGTTAGATATGTTATTTTATCTCCCCTCCAGTGTCACCCCTGCAAACATGTCCTCTGATATTTTAAGCACAAAAGTGATAAGCCACTGACATAATTCCATGTGGATATTTTTTTAATTAGACTGGTAAATTCTACACGAAAATAGTCTCTTGCGTACAGTTCTTGGTTGAAATAGTTAAATGCAAATTGAAACTAATTTATTAATATTGATAATGATACATTTAATATAAAAATGCTGAACATGGGAAAGACGTTTTCAGGGACGTCACTGGTCGGCCACTTAAAGTAAATTTTCTATCTAACATAAAATATGTGGTATTAACACATACCAAAATTAAAAATAATATCTAAAGAGAGGGATTGGGTTGTCAATATCTAAAAATGTGTACACCGAATTCAGGAATGCAAAATAGTTCCAAGGAATTCAAAATAATTCCAATGATCTCAAGTAATTTTAGGGAATTCGGTAATTCATTTTATAGTGAAGATGAATTCAAAAAAAAAATCGATGAGGTTCATGAATCCGACTGAATGCAGTTTATTTTAGTTGAATTGATGTAAATAAAACAAATTCTTTCAATGACAAAATAGCTATTTAATAACAAAAAAAGTCATACACATATCAAATTAAAAATAAAATCTGTCATAACTAAATTAATACAAACAATGCATTAATCTCAACAATTGTTTAATCTCAACAATTAAAAATAAAATTTTTAAACTCGTTTTTAAACTTTTCATTCACCACCCGTAGTTTGTCACTACCCTGTCTATGGATACTTTTGCAACATCCGAAGAAGTAAAGTGCTCTTCTTTTTTATGAAAATTTAAATGTTGGATCTCTTCTTTATATAGTAATTCTGTTTGTAATTGGAGTCTCTATGTAACATGTGCTAAATTTTGTCAATGTACAATTTGTATTCGTCATAGATCTGGTGGTCCGCAAAAATTGTTTTGACGCCTGACTAATAATAAGATTGGACAAATATATGCAGGTGTTCTTAAAACATCAGTTATATTTAATAAAGCGTATGAACAAATATATACATTACTTGTGAGAAACGGTTCCATTTTAACAGTACCTATCTCTCTTTATTCAATATCTCCACGCCTGAAGAAAAAAGAGAGCCACCTAATTTTTTTAAATACTTTCAAGAGGGCTTAAATCTTTATTATTATAGACCAGGTCACGATTTTGCCTAATTTCTAGATAGTATGTCGTAGCTGGAACGCTACATTTTTTTAATATATTGAATTCAAATGAACACATAGAATTCATAAATTCATTTGTGCAATTCACAATGGAATTCATTGATTTCATGTGACGTGTACACCAGAATTCAAGAATGAATAACCCCTCGATCTAAAGTAATTTCTGACATAAAAAATGTAACAGCCTGTAGCAAAAAAATTAAGCACACCCTGAAATATTAGCACTTATTTTATTATTATTATTATTATTACTTATTATACACATACACTATACTATATACTAAACATATATACTATGCACTATGTACCTACTACACACTATACAGAAACAAATGAAACTGTTATTGTGCCAACAATAATACATTATTGTTTCCCGCGAAAAAGATATTTTATCCATAGAAACACACAATATCGGATGGGAAATGGATTTATCTCTCGACTGGAAGTTGCATAACCTACGGCATAAGTGGAACATGCCGCTGATGTAACATTAATACATATTAGATGGCTTCCTATTGCTACTATCATATTTTTAGATTTTAATAGTTTTTCGATATGGCGTAACAAATATATATTCAAACTCTCGTCAAAGTAGAAGGTGAAATTGATCAAAACTCGTTAGAATCTGGCCCAAACAACGTAAAATGAAGAACCAGGGTAAAGGAAGAACCGCATCTTTTTTATAGCTAAATCAAATAATAAATGCTTCCACAGTGGCGCCACAAAAATATTTAAAAAAATATATCAATAATCACAATCATACAGTTCTGAAACATTTCTACTACATTAAGGATGGCCATTTTTCATTGCTCGGCAATTGCTAAGGCAATTTAGTCTATAGATAACTGACTAGAAGCATATAATATGAAAAGTTTTATACAAAATATTGAATACAATAACATTCTAAACTTCCAGTTAGTTGGCCGCTCGTTAAATTACCTTAAGCGAGCAATGAAAAACCGTCCCTTAGTATAACGTATCCAAGTTTCATTAAAATCGATTAATACATAACAGCGCTACAAACGGACAAATATATTGGTAACTTGATACCAATATCCAGAAATCTAGGTAGAGCGCAGCGGTAATGTAATTGGATTCATACGACAATACCCACAATAAAACAAGAATATAGACTGGCGAAATCTCCAAAAACCTCAAGATACAATGTTTGAGCAGGTCAAAATAATTATAATTGGTCACCTGGGTCATGCGTGCTATTATAATTTGCAGTCTGCGACTTAAGTCTTAATTATTACTAATATGGAAACATTAATAATTAAATGATTCATTGTGATGTTCGTTTGCTTGTAACACACTGGAAACAACAAAGTTGTAGGTTGCCAGTGGGAGGGAGACAATAATATGTGGATTCAAGGGACAGACGGCAAAAGATAAATTATTTTGGAATTCTATGGTACAGTGGCGAGTTGTAGAAAGTAAACGATTTTATTTACTTCATATAATTGTGGTTTTAAATTTTTGGAGTAATGTGTAGGTATATAGATGCATGTGAATTTATTAATTTGATATGTAAAAAGTGAATTCCTTTTTTTATTTTTACATTTAAATTTTTAAATTTATTTACATTTCATAATTTTAAACCATGGTCAAGCTTACAGATACGGAAAATACATGCACCGTAAATTATTTTATAGGTTCATTGGATGGTCATTAAGTGCTATTACCAACCTTTTACAAGTTAACAAAAGTTGCACATTTAAATTGAAAAGAAAATGGTTGAAAGGTCAGGATCTAGTGTAACATCATGGGGGAGCTGCAAGGAAAGCAATTTTATTCAAGATGAAGAAATGATAAACAGGTTAAGAAAAAACGCCTCTGATACGGCTGCGGTTAGATTATCTAGGTTCAGAGTATCTAGGATGCGGTTATCTAGGTTCTTTATAAAGAAGCAAGGCTGCTCTTTGCCAACAGTAGCGGTCGTTTAGCGGTCTGTTAATGGAATTGGATAAGCGTGGCCAGCCCTGCGGTCTGCTGGCATATGGAACGAAGGTTAATTAGCGAACATTATGGAAATTTGCTACAAAACATTATATTACCATCGATTCAGCAGTTGTATCCTGACAATTGGACCTTCCAACAGGACAATTGCCCAATTCATAACTGCAGATGAGTGTGGGACTAGTTCTTGTACAACAACATTCAATTTTGGCCTTGGCCACCCAGAACGACCGATCAATCTCTTTTTGGCTTAAGGCTTGCTTTATATCACATCGTGATTTTATTTGTAATAAGGATTATTGGTATATACTTAGTTGATGTTTTTCTGGAAAGAAAAAAAAACAAGTTTTTGAAGTCCTGTGTCTCAAAACCTCTCAATCCAACTTTCACGTTTCTGGATGCACGATTGGTCAAGGAAATTCATGTCAGAAATGTTCGCCCGCAAAAAAGGGGAGAAACGTTGAGAACCCTTGGGAAAATGTGGATGCAGATTACTGTTGAACGTTGGCTCATTCTATGCCAAGGTGGTTAGGAGCAGTAATTACTAGCAATGGACCACCAACTGACCACCAACATGAATTAAATATTGATTTTAAAATAAAGGGTTCCTTGATTTAATTTGTTTGTTTATTTTAATCAAGTTCGAACTTTATTCGAATTTCTAATACCAAAGAAATATTGATAAGAAATTCATGAGTCTCTGTGCTATCAAAAGCCACAATTAGATGATGCTGAAATAATACCTTTACTTACATACGAGCTTACAATCTTTTTCAGATATCTTGGTGTGTGTATGCATCAATTTACGGGTTACGTTTGTTGTTTTTTGTCAATTCCTAGGAGCATCGGCACGCGACGTATTACTATGTTGATGCAATAAACGACTGACGTCTCATAGAGTGCTCAAGTTCAGCCATATTAAGCACTAACGCATGTCTTAAGATTTTTCGGAAACAGTGTCAGTAAAAATGTTTGAAAAAAATGTATTACTTAAAAGTCTAATTTAAAGTCACAGTTCTACATATTTATATATTTTCAACAATGTCTAACTGTACTATTGAAAAACAGAGCCGACAATTCATAATAAACCTATTAGAATACTTCACAACGAAGGAGAAAATAATGATGCCTTAAAAATAAGTTTGAGAAGCATAACCCGTATAAAGGAAGAGTCGATCTGGTAAATATCTTCTGGAATAAAATAACACTAAAACTTGGCTTTACTTTAAAGGCATAATATTTTCGAAAGATGTTCTGAATATTGAACTTTTAAATTTATGCAACCAGCACAAACAGACCCCGAGATATGCCATAGATGAACGTCTAAAAAAAAGGGCAACAAGTATTGAGATTACCACCTTACCATTGCCAATATAATTCAATAAAATTAGTGTGGGCCATTTGTAAAGATTATTATGATCGACATATGATCGGTAAGATATGTGGCAAAAGGCTTTGGATCAAATTACCCCAGATATTTGGAAAAATTGTGTTAGACATGTGGAAGACATTGTAAAGAAAGGTTGGAAGTTACAATGAGGTTGAACTGTTAATTATTAATTTGGGTTCAAGATCTGAAGATGATGATATTGATGATGACGAAGATGGTGATGAAATTTAATGATGAGCATATATTTTTAATTTCTAATATTTCTATTAAATAGTTTACTTGTTTTATTAAATACACCTTTTGACTTTAATTTATAGTCATTTACTATGATTATAACACTCGGAGTAGTTTCCACAAACACCAAAACACTTTCCCGGAGACGATTAAAACTGAGTTTTAATCGTCTCCGGATGATGCCAACTTGGTTGGCGAAACGCGCGTCGAGCGAAGTGAAAGTGTTTTGGTGTTCGTGGAAACTACTCCGAGTGTTATAGTTACATCAAAGATTCCAGCCCTATCCAGTACTATGATTATGATTAAATAATCGGTTTTGACATCACGTCGTCTATGTTTCACATTAGATGTGGTTTCCCTGAGAGAAGGTTCTTCAATATTTTTTTCATTTTCTTCTACGAACACCGTCACGTTTCTACTCTAGCTTTACATTTATCCGTTCGGCGCTGTAACGACTTCTATCTATAATCAGTGAAACATTTCAATGCCGTCTAATTACGCCCGCTTTATTATGGTGCCGCTTTCCTAAGAAATAGGATGCGCAAATTTTGTAAATCATCGATGTTGACATCATTAAATACATTGAAATCTAAACATATAGGAGGCAGCAGTAAAAATAATGTTCATGCATTGATTGAAGAACTTGATGTGTCGACGATAGAATAAAGTTAATTATCGATGAAAACGGAAAACGTCGGTGTTAACCGATTACGTCGAAAAAATAAATTCGATGTATAAATATCGAAACCCTAAAAAACTGTTGAGAACTACTGTATAGCACATTAACTTAATCCGTCCGATTTTAATGAAGTAGGTATACGACAAAATAGCTGAAAAACACCATACATGTCATATATGAGTATAGAGTATATAATAACTTTAGTAAGAATTTAGAAAAGTATATAGGTATTATTGAACTAATTAATAAACATGCATGAGAGCAAGTTATCAGTTGTAAAAAGTGTAATAATATAGGTAGGTACCCCACGAAAGCCAAGAGACAGATACCTATAAACACGTCAACAAAGTAAATATTTATTACAGCAGGAGACGAACAAATATTTACATTTAAATTAGGGAGAAGTGAAAACAAGTATACTACCGTAGCTAAGAAGCACTATACGTTACAGCTGGATGTGCCTACAACTCATTTTAGATTTTTCTTAGTTTTGTTTTAGAAAATATGATTTTAACTAAAAATGCAACAAGACAACGTGAAAGTAAATAGCACTCAAAATAAAAGAAGAGTATTATACCTATAATAAGAAGCACTTATGAGGCACAAAATGTAAGATCTTTCTAATGTATTTATTTTGTTTCAGTATATAATGCCAACATTAACCCGCCAAAAAAATATTTATTGACATATATCACGAGTAGTTTTACACATAATTGAATTTGAATTACACCAGTGTAATTATGTATTGTATTAATTGTATTGTATTGTATTAATAAAAATGTAATGTAAAGAGGGCGCGATTGTCGAGTCCGACACCTGCAACAGTAATATGTTGCTTGACAATCGCGCATTCTTTTTTTTTCGGAAACAAAAATTTTACTTTGATGTGACGCATAATCTCTCAATTAAAATAAAATGATTAAGTTTTTTAATATTGTAATAAAAAATCGTAACAGTGCAAGAACGACAGGTTAAGGTGCTGCGCGTGCGGAAAATCGCCTGATGCCTAATGGAG
Organism: Tetropium fuscum; assembly: GCA_964058915.1. Classification (NCBI taxonomy): domain Eukaryota; kingdom Metazoa; phylum Arthropoda; class Insecta; order Coleoptera; family Cerambycidae; genus Tetropium; species Tetropium fuscum. The sequence goes on from CAXKVY010009749.1 coordinate 28,272, forward strand.
AATTCAAGAAGACCGTAGAGTACCACGAGGAAATGAATTCCGAAGTATACGAGAAATGGTTTGCCGGCGTACTTAAACATTTGCAATCAGGAAGTGTCGTGGTTATGGATAATTCGCCTTATAATCATGCCGATAATCATGCCGAAAATGTGAAGAAACAACCCAGCAATCGTGGAGAAAGAGAATAATTCAAGAATGGTTAACAGAAAAGGGCATTCCTTACCAAGAAAATGACTTGAAGGTTGAATTATTGCAAGTTGCTAAGGAACATATGTTCATAAATATAAGAAACTGGCAGTGGATGAACTGGCATTGACGCATGGAGTCACATTGTTGAGATTGCCTCCTTATCACTGCGAATTGAACCCCATTGAATTGATCTGGGCGCAAGTAAAAGGGGAAGTGGCGAGAGTGAATAGAACTTTTAAATTAGTTGACGTAGAGAGCCATCTTCGAGGAGCAATGGAAAATGTCACAGCAGAAAATTGACAGAAGTGTATTAACCATGTGATGAAAGAGGAACAGATGATGTGGATTTGGCGGTTGATCAAGCCATTGTGATTAATATTGGAAATGGTGATAGCGACAGTGAAGATGAAGTGGATAGTGACTGAAAATAGTGATATTAGGGAATATAATATTATTAAATAGTGAAAATAGTGGTATTAATTACATTTTTTTAAGACAAGTATTAAGGTGTAAGGTTTGGTCGATATTTTTTTGCTTTATTTTGGAATAATTTATTTTATTGTTTTTATTTTTTGTTAAGAATTTTTTGCTATATTTTGGAATATATGTATATTTATTTCATTGTTTTTATTTTTTGTTGAGAATTTTTGTCTTTATTATGGAATAAATTTTTTTCCGTTTCCAAGTTCATTTTTTACGGCTACTTAGTTATTTTGTACATATTTTTTTTTGTTTCTTGTGGAAAATATGGCGACTGGCGAACCACCCACTAAAAATTGTAACGCGCTGAAACCAATACTTCATGAGTAGTGTGGAAACTTGTATTCCATAACAGCTGTAGTGTTTAAAATATGCATATAAAAACATTCTACTTTCGACCCCCTCAAAAAATGGCTACGCCCATGAGTAACACTTTGCAGGTGAGAGTTACCGGTCAGTACACTTTGCATATTTATTTGAACTAGTGTAAGGCTACAACTACAAGAGTTAAGTTAGTATATTTATTCTTGTGCTACAATCTATTCCTATTTTCCAACCTGTTCTTTTCTTGCACTATGTTGGCTTAAAAAATTTTACAACATATATTGACAGCATATATTTAAGCGCAGGAAAAAAAATGCATATTGCACTTTTTATTATAAATAAAAATCCACTCTCTAGACATGAATTCCCAAGCTCTGCAAGCGGCCTTAGCTTAAGCGCTTACTGAAAGAATAGACACGAGAATAGACACATGAGAGGAAAAAGTACCTCGGTTGAGATAAAAATTACCGTAGTCGCAATTTCGATTGACAGAATAATATATCATGTTGTCACACTTCATGCGTCCTTTACAGTGTAGACAATATTAATTCCGATTAAATTGCAATCCATAAACTACGTGTTGCTTGGAAAACGATAACATTAACGAAATACAATACAAATGTATTCTGAGCTGAAAGCACTATAGAAATATTTCCCTTTTTTAACAGATGTGACTGATCTACCAGCACTAAAGCGACGTAAATAAATACCAGAGGAAAGCTATTTTTACTTGGCGCTTAAATCATTATTTCAAGTGTTTTAGTATGTGCAGAACTGTCGGCCAACGTCATTATTTTTACTTTTCCTTCTTCACTGACTGCTTTCTAGTGTGACGTAACTGTAATTTATGCAAACAGTGGTATTACCGTGTCACTGTAAAATGCATTCAGTGCATTGCATTTGGGTGACGCTTGCGGTAGGTGTAATACACAGCATGTGTGTTATCTAAACTACGCGGTCTGGAAAATTATAGGTACTAAATTTATTTTGTTGTTTTTATCTATCGTCGTCAAATGAAGGCGGTTCGGTTCATTAAACAGAACATTTCATTATTTTGTCCATGGCCGCTTAATATAAATTCTTAGTTCGTAGAAATTATAGTTCTCAACTGAATTATTTGTATCACAGAGAAATACAACAGTGATTAATTATTAATCACTATTAATTTCCATTTGATTTACATATGTTACCATGGCAACGTAAATGTATAATGGTCGCCGATAAAGTAAGATAGTATTCAACTCCCAATTAATAGCCATTATAGACTCGGTTCACTTGCGTTACTCGCCTACGGCTTGTGACGTAAACGTCACCCTTTGTGAATAATGCCTATATTTACTTGCTCGCTAAATAATATCTCGTCGATATAATGTTAGGAATATCACATAAAAAGTGTACCTACTTGCCGCGAGGTAGGTAATTATGAAAATTACAAAAGTCGGGTTTTTGTACAATAACTCGCTTTTCATGTACCTATCCTATGAAGGTAGTCATTTTTAGCAAAATGCTTTAGAAAAAAAGCATGTAATGGGCTTTCATTTAATCCCGAAACCCAAGTGATTTGATCATGAACTATGAATTGACATTTCATAGGTCCTTTTATTTAGTTAATTACATGGAACATCTTAAAAATCAACTTATAGAATTTGATTCACTAGTAAACAGAAATAAACTGATCACGTGGGTTTCGGGACTAAACGAAAACCCGGTATATATTTTCGTCAGAACCATATTATTTACATAACAAATAGTATAACACTCGAAGTAGTTTCCACAAATACCAAAACACTTTCACTTCGCTCGACGCGCGTTTCGCCAACCAAGTTGGCATCATCCGGAGACGATTAAAACAATCAGTTTTAATCGTCTCGAATTTAAGTTTTAATCGAATGAATATTTTAAATTCAAGTATAAATGATCAATAAAACAAATCGTACATCCCTCTGAAGATCCTCAATGAAGGTGAAAGAATTTGTACATTTAGCTAATTTCAAACTGTGAAGACTTTTTTTCAAATAGAAACACCCTTTATATTTTAATGCCCAGTAATGCCAAATTAAATAATCTCTCTTATGGTATAGCCATCGGCCATTGCACGGGCTAAAGTTAACAGTTTTTGAGATATTTGCAATTTTCTTTCCAGCTAACAGATTTACCAGATTTTTGCTTACAAATTATATATACCTAAAATTAGACTTGTACTTAAAGAATTAACCGGAAAATTCTAAATCACTTATTATTGTTAATTATTTTTACCAAAAAAGATCCATTCATATGTTTGAGATAGGTAGATATATTGTTCATTGATTTACCCATAGTAAAAAATCCTACTTCAGAATACTATCTATAACCACTTCCTTCGACTTGGAAGTACAGATTTATGTTATGGATAGACTGTTTTAATTATTCCTGCGGAACGCTTGTGGTATGTTTCTCCAATCACGCAGATCTGTGAAATAGTTTTATTCGTTTTATTACCAATAAAACAGATACACAACAGATTTTTAACCGATAGTAGAAATATTGCAGATATTAGTAGTAATAAAACATTTCTTTATGCGTCTTAGATTGAGTTAATGGCTTTACGGAAATTTAAGTAGTAAGAATAAATATTTAGTGGATATTCTGTTGGGGACGATGATCTAATAAACGATTCGGGGTTAATCAAAGTTTTTATTATTTATGCATGTACGCTAAATAAATCATATTAATGCGATCATAAAAGTTGGTTTTCTTTTAAATCATAAATAAGTGCACTAATTACAGAAAAGTTAATTTAGATAGATAGGTTCTAAAGTGTTTGCAAATTCATATACACTGCACAGTGCCCAACCTTATAAACGTCTGACCGTGAGGCGTTGCAGCATTTCGGTTTAAACCGAAGAAATTTCAAATACATTTTTCAATATTTCGATTTATTATTTCACTAATGTATCTTATTAACGTGCGAATGGCAACAAATATACTAACAACTCTACATGTTTATCGAAATAGAACGATGCAACATTACTATGACAACATTACCATTTTAAATAGCAAATCTCGTTATAGGCCAGTGCAATTAGACAAGAAGGACCCCTGACCTAGACAAAAGCCGAAATTTCTGCCAATATTCAAAACACTGCCCTAATTGATATCCGAAAGTTTCCAAGAAGTCCGAGCCGGGGAAAAGTCACCAGAATGAAAAAACTGCCGCCATCTTGGCTTTCGCATTTTGGCTATATCTTTTGAACTAATCGTCCTATATCTAGTGATTCAAGTGTCAAATTAAACGGTTTTGTCTGCGAAACCAGTAAGATATGCATCTATGCGAAACTTGTTTAGTCTTGGAAATGTTCTCCCAAATCTTCTTTTCTTTCATGCATGACCTCATCCGCCCCTATCGGAAGGAGAAAACCAGATCTTTGAATAAGGTTCAAGAAAACGAATAATTAGGAAATAAAGTTGCTGTAAAGTTGCTGTCTTCAAGAAGCCAGATGCCTGGCATGAAGAAATTGCTGCGGCAGGGAAGGCCTTTCTTTATTCATTGTATGGTTGCCCTATCAATAGCACATTAGTCACGGAAAGGTATAGATTGTACATGCGGACCGTAGCCAAGCAGTCACTAAAATCATAGACTGAAATCACAAGCCTTGTCATGCTCTGTCTATCCTATTTTTATCATTTCAGGTCCAAGCTTGGAAAATAAACCATTTACCCGTGACGCTGTGGGGCTGGGTATTCAAAAATGGACCTTCCAATACCTCGCAAATGCCTACAAAATGTATAAAATGTCATGCTCTCTACCCTTTTTCCTGATCTCAAGGGGCAGCTGCAAAACATCAAAAAAGATGTTTTGCTTCTAGATACTTCTAGATACATGTTGCGTGTCTGTAGACACATTAAATTACTTGAATTGGATATTTGTGATGTGAAGCTTATCTTTTATGACAGTATTTATAATAATTATAGTTTTAAATGAATGTTATTTTCAGTTAAAATCATTAACCTTTTTCTTGAGATAATATATAACGAAGGGTGTCAAGTTTAACCTCTTTTTTTCCATCTTCGCGATAATAAATCGAATAAAATTGTTGTAGAAACGCCCATAACTCATTTAATAAATATTTCCCGAATTCCTCAGTCGAAACCGGTTAATTTGACACATCAATGACCTCACTAGAATGATCAGTTCAAAAGATATAAATAGACAAATCCAGAAAAATTTAAGACGGCAGCGGTTTTTTCACGATGGCGGCTTTTCCCCATTTCATACTTATTGGGGACTTTCGGATATCAATAAGGGCACTGTTTTGACATTTCCAGAAATTTTTAGCTTGTTAAAAACTTTTAGGGGTAAAAACCGAATTGCACTGGCCTATAAATCTTTACACATAGGCCAGTCCATAGTTTAAAATCGCACACTAACGGCTACTTCTGAATTTTTGATATGTTATTAGGACCATTACCAGTAGTGTATATACAAGTTTGCACCAAAATTTTTATTTTTTTTTGAAGGCCTGTGTAAATCAAGTGGTGAAGATTCAGATTCAGAATATTCTTAATTTTGATGGTGTTACATTTTCAATGAATTAATTTATATACCGCATTAAATAACAAAAGTTATTAAGAACAAAATGTGGTTTTATTATATTTAATAATAATTTTTGTAATAAAAATAACTAAAATTAACCGTTTTAATCGTCTCCAGATGATGCCAACTTGGTTGGCGAAACGCGCGTCGAGCGAAGTGAAAGTGTTTTGGTGTTTGTAGAAACTACTCAGAGTGTTAAAATTAACCGGTATATTTATAATAAGTATTTATTCATTTATTAGTATATATTTCACTACATTGTACTGTTTTGCCTATAAGGGTATGCATTAAATAAAAGATACTTAACAGTTTTTATGAACAAAATCCAGCCATGATTTTTCATAATTTTTTTCAAAAAAGTGTGCCCATGTGTCTGTCCCCATATATAAAATAAAGTGCAGTGCGTGAAGAACTTAAAATAACTTGTTATTTATGTTACAGCATCGTGTTGGAGGTTATATGTATAATCTGTATATTCGCATTATAGTAAAATTTGTCTAAATGTGAAATAAAGTAAATTTGCCAGTGCATGAAGAAATTAAAATGTAAGTACGTTATACTTGGACATTTTTTGGATTTTTAAGCATTGTAAGGAAACTATCAAGACCTACGGATGTACTTACCTACTTTAATCTACTGGTGTAATAAAATGCGCAATAAAATGCTTTATGAACAAAAGTGTTCTTTAGAATATATAGCGAAGAAAATGCTTTCACGGTTTTCGAGTGCTACGAAGTTATTCTTGATTTACGATAGAAAATCTGATTTGACAGCAATATTTTTGACATCAACACCAACCCATAAAAATTAATAAACTAAAATGCATCATTTCTCAAGAGAATCTATTAGTCTATTCATTGCCAATATAATTTTGCAGAAAAAATAGGTTACTAAAATTAGAATGTCAAATATCGAAATAGATTTTCTATCGTTAAATTTACATTAGCACAGACAGGTATTTCGAAACTGCAAACTTGGATACACACTACTAATAGTGGTCCTAACAACATATTAAAAAATCAAAACTAGCCGTTAGTTTGCGATTTTAGCGTTTTCAACTGTACCTAACAGAGTTAGCTTTAGATTCGATTTAGATTAGATTTTAAGATCCAATAATGATTGAACAATAATAATCAGGGAAGGCATTTGCTTTCTGTAAGAAAATTTAAAAAAATAGTACAATTGCGAGATGAAAAGTGCCGTGCAGAATCATTGATTTTTTTAAAAGAGGTATTTGGAAAAATGGATTTCATCTGCCTTGTCCCTTGTCGATGAAACAAGAGTTTTGATGAAATGTGAGTTTCCAACGGGAGCTCTATGCCAATGCCGTACGATATACCCTCGGATATACCTAATGTTCAATGAACTTTATAAAATATACATCCACTTGATAATACATTTCCGTCTCTTTCATTGAAAGATTAAATTTGCATCTGTATGAAGATGTAAAAGAATAGATTAACATAGCATTAATTTACAAATTACGTTTTTTGTTCACTATCGATCTCGCACAATACTCGTATATAACCTAGCGGTATAACAAATACTTGACTATAAAATAACGTGATGCTTCCATAAAGAAGTCTTGCCTCAAGATCGTTGTTCAATAGAAGCATAACATTTGCCTGATGAACACAAAAAACATGTTTTTTATATCTTACATAATACTTACTCAATAATAATTGCAAAAAATATTCGCAGGAATAGCGCGGGTATAGTACTTATTTTACACTATACTTTCTCTTTCTGTAATACAATTCTTTCCCACGCAAAATAGTGAATTGATTTACATTTCTTAGTTATTCTAATGCAACGGGGAACGGGGTTATAAGCAGGAATGTACACGATTATAATAGGTGTTAATGTCACTATGTGTTCATTATTATAAAGCCAGAAAAATGAAACAATTAAATAAAACATGATCATGATTCGGTCCTTGGAATTTCAAAGAAAACTATGGTGATAAATCGCAAATAACGAGAAAGATTTTGAGTCTACTTAATCGCACCGTAAATGGCAAAATTAGTCAGCCGCCATCTAAAATATTTGACCTGAAAAAAAATGACGTGCGACTTAATGACGGAAACGTCTGCCATCTTGCATATTGGTTGTGACAAAATCTACTACTCCAAAAATCCCAAGATTACATTTTGAGATGTATTTAGACTATAAATGATAAAATTGGAGCCGCCATTTTGAATATTTCTATTGAAAAAAATTGTGATCAGCGATCCCAAAAATTCCCGGGATACCGATTTTAAACCGAATAGAAACATAAACTGCAAAAATGTGACGGCTCCAGCTTGGAGCCGTAATTTTGAATATTCAGTTTGACAAAAATTCGTAATCTGCGAAGATAAATCCCAAAATCCCCGAGATATCACTTTTAAATCTAATCGGATCCATAATAGCAAAAAGGTCCGCCGCCTTGAAGCCGCCATCTTGAATATGTATTTTGACAAAAAAAAATTGATCTGCAATCCTTAAAACTCACAGATTTCGCGTCAAACCATAAATGATATTATTCATCGGCGATTTTGAATATTCATCAGTAATTTAGCCACTCTATAGACAAAACCCGCATAGAATATGAAACATCTTTCTAATTAAATTCAAGCACATTCCCGCTGCGCTAACGAGACTGAGTACTGATTTATGAATAGATTTTTTATGAAACTGATACGTTATTCTGCATGACCATCTTAATGTAGTAGAAAACTTTTAGGACTTATTATTGATATAATTTTTTTACCTTTTTATATAATTTGGGATGCCACTGTGAGGGCGTTGTATGATTTTGCTCAAAAATAATAGGATCGGGTCTTTCATTTACCCAAAAACTATTTTCTGACAAACTTTACGTTTTTTGAACATTTATATAATAATAGAAAAAAAATAACATTCTACCCTATGTGGAACATTAATTATTGTTATGAAATAAGTATATCTATTCCAAAATTATGACTTACTAAACGATTAGTAGCAGTTTGGGATTATATTTAAATAATGTGAATTTAATGGTACTTGCATACATTTTTCTGAGGCATAATATATTATTTCACGGCAGCATTCGAAAAAAAAAATTATTAGGCAGTCGCTTGTATCAAAGTCCGGTTTTTAACCTCTGTCGTGAGTACACAGAGTAAGAATAAAGTTACAATCGTTGGAAATGGATGAAAACCTGGGCATTTCGAATGTGGACGATGTTAATGGAACGCATTATAAGGACAAATGAAATTGTAAGATTTATCCACCTCAATATTTAAAAATTCTAATTTCGTCATCTAATTGTTTATATACCCTGCACACACTGTATATTCGGTATACATTGTACACTTCATATACACTAATCCCCTTCGTCAATAATGCTAACAGAGAAGTAGGTACTACTTGTAGAAGTTCTACTCGAAATCTATACATTTTTGGGGCATCCAATTGAAATTGAAAGGACTAAAATTAAATTTTCTGCTCTATACAGTGAAGCTAATGGGATCACCAGTCAGCTTCCGATTTAACCAGAAGTCATCTCAACTTGGTTATTTGAATGGAATATACTGTATATTGTTACATATTTGAATACAATTTTCATGGATCCATCTCCGACGACAACGGAGATATTTGAAAAAACATTTATAGGCATATGCGGGCCTATGGAAGTTATACAACAAACATATTTGTACGATTTAAATTTGACAGTTCCAACAGTTAACTTAATTTATTGTGTATAGAAAAAAATCCTAGAACTTCGGCGAGAGACATTTTATTTAATACGGGTATATATAGCAGCGAACACTGCTCATCCTATTCTCAAAAATAATCATAACATAATCCATAGGGATTCCTCAGTACAACATTTGCAAGAGGATGATGGTCTTAGAAGACTGGAATTCTGCAACTATTTGTTATACATAGACAACAATATGATCCTTTGTTTTATACGAAATTCTTATGAACCGATGAATGTACTTTTTCGAATACATGTTCAACCGAAATCATCACTTTCATTGGGCCTCTGAAAATTCTAGAAACGTAATTGAAACAAATGTACAAATACGTTCTAAAGTTAATGTTTGGTGCAGTTAGGCAGAATTATTTTTCAGTACCACGATGCCCCTGCGCATAGCAGCTATTAATGTAGAGTTCCAATGAAATCGGATGGGTACTACTGGGCCAATTCGATGGCCTGGCCTTTTTTTGTGGGCTTAAGTAAAAGACAGTTTTCACCACAGTTCCGGAAAATGGGTCCTTGAATATAAGAATAAAAAACGTTTGCGAAAATCTTAGTCGAACTCTAATCTGTGCACTAAGAAGGTGCCAAACGTGCATTAATAAAAACGATTTGCCTTTCGTACAATACTTATAGCGTTGTTGTTATGTTGTTTTGTTATTAATGTATAATAATTCCATTAACATATAATCCCATGAAACTTGATATGAGTGTATTTGGGAAGAAACGCTTTATTCAAATATGTAACAATATACAGGAGATTCCACTTAAAATAACCAAGTTCAGATGACCTCCGGTTAAACCGGAAGCTGGCCGCTGTTCCCATTAGCTTTATTAGAGCAGCAAATTTTATTTTAGCCCTGTAAATTTCAATGCCTCAAAAATGTCCAGAGTTATGGGAAGCAGACCCTTTTTTCGGAACGGACGGTATAAATAATATATCTGTTTATTCATATATAAATTTAAATTCATATGAAGACCTGCAAAATTACAGAGTCTGAACTTATGCTGTGAATTAATTACAGAGTCAAAAACGCATGAATAATGAAAGGCACTCTAAAATTAAGTGACTGATTTCAGTAAAGCTGGTATTTCATTAGTGCAATAAACACGCAATTTTATATAAATTAAAAAATATATAATTATTTTGCCAGCTCAGCGTTACGCCACTGCCCAAATTATCTAGCTCTTTCGTCGATTTTTATTTTTAATTTAAAAATAAAAATCGACGTATCATTTTTGCAAAAATACACTATTTCTGGAGATATTTCATGTGTTCCAGACTTTTTGTCCACACTGTATGTGTTTATATAAATACTAATATCAACAGCAATGGCTGATAGCAAGCAATGCGAGTCGCAGCCGCCAACTTATAAAAAGAATATCCGAAAAATCACTACATTTGCCGCACTATTTGAATTTGTGTGTTATGTGGAGTGTGTCACTGGATACTTATCTAATGAACAGCTAAGTCTAGTTATTAGGAAAAAATTGTTAGATAGATTTAATCTAGTCACAATATTCAACGACTATAGGGCGTTTTCAATTAAAAAAAAATTTAATTTTCGCTTAATAACTTCACATGATTTTTTTTCAGGTTGTTTTTTTACAGGATCTAAACAAAAAAAAAAGAAAAAATACGGGTCCCTTCTTTTCCCATTTACTTTCTGATACCATTGTTAAAAAAGTGGGTAAATACCCCATTAGCCTTCGGCAAAAAATGTGTTTTCTGCAAAATTGCAAGATCAATTACAATTATTATATGGTGAAAGAAAAAACGTGAAAGAAAAAATCATATATGAAGACAATTTTTTTAAAAACCATCTAGAAATATTTTAGGGGGCCCTAAACGTCAGGTTTTGTTGTTAACGCGATTTTTGAAAAAATCCAACAATTTTTCTGATGAAAAGCAAAAAGCTTATGGATTCAATCAAACAAAAATATGAAGCCTGTAAACGGTGAAGGAGTCGAGAAACGAGGTAATCTCAGGTTGTTTGGTTATATCATTAGAATTACTGCCATAGCGCATAGCTCAACTGTTTTCTGAGTTCGAAACTGTGACCGACCAAGCAAGTAAATTATAGTTATAAAAAATTAAATAAAAACGCTAGAAAAGGACACCGAACTAAAAAGTAAAAAATAATCTTTAACTAAACTGCTCGTCAATAGATTCAGCTAATGCAAAATTATTGTCCAATTTTATACTATTGTAACTTTAAAAATAGTAAACGGATTTTCGATTGGTTTTCAGCATATGAAAACCTAATCTTTTCTCTATGACCCGGTATGTTTTGATCTTAAAAATCTTCATTCCAAGGGTATTGTACAGGGTGGTGAAATCCTTGTGCAAAATTAGTTGAAATTGAGGAACGTCCCGTTTTCACAAGAAACTTTTCTTGGGTTCTACAGGGTTCTACAGGTTCACATGTTCATATACCGCTACTATTCTAAATGAGACCAGGTTTGTATCTCGGTTATTTGAGCCCTAGAGGGTTGAGACTTCGCCCTTGCGGGGTTGTATCTGGCACCCCCAGATGCGATGTTATACCAGATTGTGCAGATTTTCCCTAGAGCTAGGGAATTTTCAGTATATCGTGCACAATCGCTTCTGACGATTACGTAACACTATAGTTTTTTTTACTTTTTAGTTCGATTTGCTATAAAAGTGTATTTTTTAGATTTTTTTTAACTAAAAAACTTTTAAAAAGAGTTTTATATCTAAATAAGAAACTGCATGTTTCAAGAGTAGGATTAAACAAATAGCTACTACAACTGCGATCAGTAAATTCTATATTGTGGCGAATGCGCTAATGTGAGACACATTGTTTTTTAAATCCTGATTTTTGATGATCCTGGTGAGAACATTAAGGCAAAGTTGTCAAATTATTGTAGATATTGTCATCGGTCCTTCATAGGTGTGCAAAGTTTCAGTTTAATCTGACGTTTAGAAGTGGGTGAAAATCTCGTGCAAAAATTCCATTACAAGATGCATACAAACGTATAGGTGAAGCTAATAAAAGCGTGTTAATTAAAGAACAAAGCTCACTGGCGGTATTGGATCGCGCGTAATATCTAAACTAGTAAAAGTATATTAATGAATGTGTCAAAATTTTTGTCAAAAAGCCACCATAACGCCATACTTAAATTTTACTATATTTTGAAAACAAAAATTGGCTCCGCAATCTTTTACTGTATGATTTACTGTATACGAAATCAAAAGACAGTTTAATTATTTTTCTTGGTTTTCCAAATTAATGATATCAATGCATTTTATGAATTTATATTTCGAAATATCTGTATTTTTTTATTTTATTTCCATTACTTTTTAAGTATTATTTCATTTATTATTATTATTTCTAATTTTACATTCGCGTAAGTAGGCTCAGAAATTCTATTGGATCATTTATAAGGCGGCCCCCATATACCATCATTTCTTCCTATTTCCTCAATTCTTTGTAATTATTCTAGTACAAGACATATACCATCAAAGTAAGAACGCTACTGCGTTATTACTTCAACGATCATCACTCATTGACTACTTTCTCGTGTTCAGATGAGAAGATAATGCACCGAAAGGAAAGTTGCCTTAAACATCACGATATTTTGTTGTTGTTGCAAAATAAACATTTCGCTTACAATAAATCATTATCTAATTTGAAATTTTGAGCAGACTGTCAACAATAATAAAATTATTATTGTAATTGTTATGCTAGCCTGAACAGACACAACGACAATATGAATCATAAAGCGGTCATTTATGGGAAGTACGTAGGCGTATGTACAAATTTGGAATGTGATATTATATTTTATAATACAAATACGTACGTACGTTGCGTACATCCTAGGGCACTTACACCAAGATATACCAAGCTAACTAATAGCTTAATAAACAATATGAAATATTCTTTGCGGGTACTTTGAGGGTACTTTTGGAGAGAAAGAGAGAGAGAGAGAGAGATTATTCACAATAAAATAGTCTGACGTCTTAATCATGCATTTATCATTTAATTACACTAGGCAAGGACACCGACTTATTAAAATTTTAATGGGTGCAGGACTTAAACTTTAATTATAATTAGGAGTAGGTAGGGTAGGTCTAGGTATAGATTTTCCAATCTCAAGTTAAAATATTATAAATTCAGCTATATTTCCTACCAGGGATTTCCGTTGCTATGCCTCTCTACAATGGTAAACAACAGGCAGCGGCGCGTTATGGATATAATGTAACCCCTCGTATATGAGGTGTAGTCGAGCAATAGTCGTACAATAATTGTCGTTGTCGCTAACCAGTTATGAAACAAAAAAGGTCTAGCTGAGCGAGGCGAATTACGTTTATTTTACTTTGCGCGATGGTTTTCTCCTAATAAAAATAATTAGTATTAACTGTAATACTTTTTTGAATGACTTTTCGAGATCGATGCGGAGAAAATTTACATACCTTCGAATGACGCTCGGAATGTTTGGACGCAACCAAAACTGGGTCTTTTAACCTTGAGCGAAAAAGTGTCTCTCTACTGGGCCTGCCATTCAAAAACTAAAAATCCTAAATGTCTGCTTCCGTAGTTTTTTGTAGAAAAACTATTGTAGAAAAACTAAAAATCTACTGTTATTAATAACAAATTTTGTTGTCAGGCTTTAGCTACGTTTCCACGTTAGTGCAATTTTACCCCTTTGAACCCCTGGGGGTAGTTTGTACTCCACTCGGATTGGATCTGCAAATTTAAGACAATACATCTGCCATATAGAGGTACACATTTCTTAAGTTTTTTTGCCGGTCAGACTTTTTCAGGAAATGGCGTATTTAAAATACAAAATGACCTCGATACTGACTGATATGCGAAACATTACTTCGTATAAAGGGCGATTTGGCGGCATTTAATATTTATAGGAAGCCACAACCGTATAGAAGTTATACAGGGTAAACTAGATCGCCCATTAGACGTCTATGGAGAACAAAACATTAATTGGGTGCCGGCAATAATATGTGTCATATAGTTCTATATAATCGGTCCTATAATCGGTCTATAATCGGATTTGAATAGCCCCGCGATTTAGAAATATTAATAGTGAAGTTCTACCATCTTCCAGCTTTAAGAAAGGCAAAAACCTCTTTGAAAGTCAACATGTACATGTTCTTGATCCGACGGAAAATAAATCGCAGGCAGGGTAAATATCGATACAAATATCAACACCCAAACAAGCAGAAGATATTATATATAATATCTACTTAAATATATAATTATATTATATATAAATCTACTTAAAGCATATATAATATATATACCTGTGTCTTTCTTGGGAAAATAATAAAAATGGATTGTTATGTCTATATTTTTCCTTGAATGGAAATTGTACACACAATTCGTGTTAGGCAATGTTTTCTTTGGAATATTGAATAATAACAAATAAATTACTAGTCAACATACACTCACGCCCACGTAAATATATCAATGTAAACAAAGAACATTACTCGTCTGATTTAAGTTCAATATTTTGCAGTTAAGGGGCGAACGGACGGCTGGAACCTAAAGTCACTAAATATATACAGTACAGTAATTAATTTGCCTAATGGTTCTTAAAACTAGCAAAGTTTGAAATTGTTATTACCTTTGAAAATTATGTTAATTCTTTTTATTACCACGCACAAAAAATTATCACTTTTCTTGATATCACTGATTGGTACACGAACTAACAAATGCTGCTGGGCTCTGGTGGTGTCATCTAACGGCCGTACTGCCTCTGGAATGCTGCTATGTTCGCTGAAACTCTGCTATGGGATATATTCACCCGCAAACCTTTAATTTATTATTTCTGCAATTATTTTCTTCTATCACTTGAATTTTACTGAGAAAATTATTCCCTTTTCTTTTTATATCAATCACAAATCTCTAAATCTCTTCTGCGGCTGGGACGCTACCAAGGCTCCACTTCTTGCTTGTTAATTACGACGAAAACACTTAAGTATTTTGCAATTATTTCTGCTTGTATACCTTTTACACTGGTGTTCTTGCTTATTTAGCACAAATTTAATATTATTACTTTATATTTACTATTAATTTATAACAAATTTTATAAAACTTCGGAACGTGGCTGTTACCTCATCGAACGCCTTAACTGAATTCTTTCTAATTGTTGATTGTAACTATGAATATGCCGTATTGAAAAACATTTGCATTTCCTGGTTACCTTACTGCTTTCTTGTTGTGATGTTATGATCTGGCCAATCAGATTGATGCATAATATTTAATTTACTTAATTTGATGTAAAACTCTTAAAATTTGATTTTCACTTTATATAAAATCGAATTCTAAACACTGCTATACAATCAGATTCACTTTCTGTTGCGTAACTCAATTTATGTATGTGCTGTTGTCTCTACATTTGATTCTGGTTCGTAGCTAGAAACTCTCGACCCCATTTTTACAATGATGCTTTCGTATTAATCTTTTATACTTTATTATTGATCGATACTCTATAATCATTATTGTGGCTTGTCTATTGTAATTATGCTTGAAATAAATTTTTGTGCCGATTAATAACGTAGTTATAAAGATATTACGTTCTGACCAATCAGACGCGTAGCCTCGAGCGTAGCTGGTTGGCGTTCCGCTATAGTCGGTACGTTGGTCAGTGAAGCATGTGTGCTTGCGCTTATACTATAGTCTGTGTGATAGTTATTGCACATATATATATATATATATATATATATATATATATATATATATATATATATATATATATATATATATATATATATATATATATATATATATATATATATATATATAAGGGGTTCAATAATATCAGAAATACCAAACTCAACCCCCCCACTCCACCCACTGGGGCGGGGGTGGGGTTAACTCCCGAATTTTAAATGGCAACCCCCAAGTTTTATTGCAGATTCCGATTCTACGATGAAAAATAAGAACTTTTTGTCCCAAACTTTTTTTTGTATACCGGCTACATGTCGCTCAAATCAACGGTCTAAAAATAATAAAGCGGAAGCAAAAGTCCCGGGACGGTCAAATATTTAGAAAAATATGCGTCGTATTGGAAAACAAAAAAATAGGGGTTCAATATTTTTGAAAAACTATTCAGACATACCAAACTCAAACCCCCCACTCCACCCACTGGGGCGGGGGTCTCTTAAGATTGACACCCCCCTTATCTCACTTATCCTTTGCCGGTTTAACTCATTCAAAAAGTGGACGCGGTTTTTGATGAATTTTTATAATCTGAGCACGGATATTAAAAATCTCGTAAGATATACAGGGTGGAAAATAAAACATGATTTTTTTAAATGGAACACCCCGTATATTTTTATACCAAAATAATGTCCTTAATTTTCTGAAAAAAAAAAAATCTAATTGTTATATAATCACTCTACCTGTTCGTGAGATATTACTAAAAACTTATCACATTACGGGTGTCAATTATAAAACAAAAAACATATCAAGATACCTCTGGAAATATATCACCATTTTGGTTTAATTCCTCAATTTTTACACGTATGCATTCTTTTAACTCATTCATATTATTTCAAACCCCAGTTTCGTATATATCTTGTTTTATCGTACCCCAGAGAAAAAAATCCATAGGTGTTAAGTCCGGACTTTTAGCGGGCCAATGTATAACACCGTGCCTTCCTATCCAAATAGGATATTTTCTGTTGCACGTCACCGAATATCTAATTCGGTGACGTTCCTTGCAGAGTGTGGTGGTGCTCCATCCTGCTGCCAAATAACAGATTTGTTGTCCACTAAATTAATATTATCTAAATAATTTTCAACTGGATGTTGAAGACAATCCACATAACGTTGTGCATTTAAGGGCCCATTTATAAATACAGGACCTACAATAGCATCCTGCCACACTACACACTACACGTTTACACGTGGATGCCACACTACACGTTTACAGTTTGGTATCCTTGTTTTTTTATTTTTTTTTACAATATGTGGATTTTCCGCTGCCCAGTAATGTGCATTTTTTCTGTTAAAAATTCCTGCAGTAGAAAAACTGCTTTCGTCAGTCCGAATGACATGACTTAGAAACTCATCATCTTCCTCTATTCTATCAAGTATGTCTCTGGAGAAGGTTAACCTGTCTTGAAGGTTGTTGTCGTCTAAATATTGAACGGGCAAAATACTATATGGTTTAAAATTATGGCGATGTAATATTTTTATCACACTTCTTTGTGATATATCCAATATCCATTTTTGGATTCAGAAAATTAAGGACATTGTTTCAAGGACAGGTGTTCCATTTAAAAAAATCATGTTTTATTTTCCACCCTGTATATTTTACGACATTTTTAATCCTACTCCTTTTTTGACTGAGTTAAATCGGCAAAGGATAAGTGAGATAAGCAGGGTGTCAATCTTAAGAGACTTACCCGGTACAATACAAGAAATGTAAGAATATATAGGGAATGTTGAAAACATTTTTAAAATATAGAACTATGACACCTATATACCGTACCAAATTTTCAAAAAGAAAACATGTTTTGTTCTCCAGATACGTCTAACAGGACATGGAGTTTGAAATAACGACCTATAATTAAAAATTCATCTCTATGGGGAATTTGATGTATAGCGTACAAATAATGAGAATTTAAATTGAATGTCTCTTCCAGCTCGCTTGAATACCTACTTCTTTTCAAGTGAATTATAAAATGAGTTTCCACTGCAAAAGATTACTTCCCAAATTACTTTATACATTGTGAAAAAGGAAATATCCGTTAGCTCATCTTATTATTTCCGTTTCATCCACAAACCGATTGGTAGGATGTTCCGATTGCCAAAGTTCCAAAATCACAGACAGCTTTGATCACAGCCATTCCATATATGAGGAGTGATCAAACAAAATGCAATATATCCACTTTAAGAAATATATGGAAAAAAAACTTTTAGTGGAAAGGCCTTAGGGATTAAAAAAAGCCATTTGGATATAATCCGCAGAATGGATAAAACATAACAACACAATATATTTTGTAGCTCTCGTATGATATGAGGAGTAATTATCACGAAAAAAATGAATTTATTACGTTTTGATTGACCCAACTGGATTTATTACGATTTGATTAATTGGTAGTTGAGGTTTTAATAATAGGAAATTCAATTCTCTACAAAAAGTTTCATATAAAGTATATCGAAATTTTGCTTCGTTTGCGAGATATATTGTAAAAACTGAAAAGGCAGCATTTTCACCCCTATCACCAATTTCCACCCTCTAATTTAATAGCACTCCGCGGTTTTTTCTTCTTAAATGACCCATTAACCGATTCCTGCAATAAAAACCCGTAAACGTCTTAGTTCCTTATTGATTTGTTTTCTTAGGACATAATCAATAGCCTAAGATGTTGCCTTTTATAATAAGTAATATATAATATATACCTACCCTCAACTGAATAGCTAAATATAAGGCGTTAAGTACTTGCCAGGTCTTTGATAAAGAGGTACCTGTTCTGAATTTTAATAAGGTTCATTGACTCAAAATAACCGTAGCTTGAAATATGACTACAAACATTTATTATTTATTAGTTATTACTTATCGCCAGTCTTTAGCATATTAAATTGTCGCGTTAAACTGAGCGACAAAATATGCCACGGTGCACTGTATTATGCTAGGGTTAATTAAATTTATGAAATAGTAACGAGTACTCGTACCAGCAATAATGGGATTTAGCCAGGTGTTGGACATACATGCGGCTTATTAAAACCGATTTATAGGCCTAGCTAGACACACAGACTATATATTTAGTCTAGTTTACACAGAATTGCAGAGAAATAAAAAGAGTGTATCTATCTACATATATATTTGAGTGATCAGGATGCATCTAAGCATTCCTTACGTTCAACCAGCAATGATACAAATAAATACACCAAGCACACGGCGCATGCGCGGGCTTCGCTTATTTCTCAGTCGGGCGACTCCGTGACGTAACAATTTAAAAATATTCTTGTGAAATATCCAACTAGTCCTCCTTGACGGCACCTTATGCTATGTACACGTATCTTTATTATCTGATCAGTCGTGTTCCGTGACGAAAGTAATTAATTGTGTTTCAGAGCTAGGGAAATATAATTGTGTCTGTCTGTATCTGGAAGAGCAACCTATACATAGCTGCCTTCCAAGGCACGTATGTTTTAACCACGGTTATAATTAAAAAACAATGAAATTTTACACTAAAAAAACATTAAACCTAATTGTAAATCGCATATTCCAAAATCGCATATTCCATACTTCAGATGTCAGATGTCATCGGAGACGATGAATTTAGAGTTCATGCTTTTCAATTTTTAATTTTATTCCTTAACAAAAAATGGTAACGCCACTGGATAGTTTTCTGAAATAAGAATCCACATTAACTTATATTGTCATTTACTGAACTAAATCTACTTCCGGAAATGTTTCCAAGTGCACATCCTAAGTACTTACTTAATGTCAAAGTTCGTAATCGAAAAAATCGCGACTAACTTCACACCAACGAAGAATGGTAAATCGCTGGTGAAGTTACATGGCTTCACCGATTTGTGACATACTACGACGATATGACCACAACCGAACGAAAAATTTACAAAAACACGTGTAGAATGTCACTACTAGAATGAACGTCTAGAATGAATGTCACGTCTAGTGTCACGTGTCATCCGGATTATAATCAGAGGTTCCAAAATCGTCAAAATCTACATACAATTTGAGAGAGTGGAGGATTAAGATTAAGATAGATGGACGCGAGACAATTATATTTCCCTTGCCTAAAATACAATTACCTTGGTCACAGGATCTACAACTGATCAGATAATAAAGATGGCATAAAGTGGCATAAAGTTCCAGATGGCATAAATAAAGTGCCACAAGGAAGACCAGTTGGTTTCCCAAGCATATTTTTAAAGTGTTACAGGAATTTTGTCACAGGGTCGACGGATTGACCAAATAATAAAAATACGTGTAGGTACACAGCATAGGTGACCTAAGGAGGACCAGTGAATTTCACAAGAATATTTTTAGATTGTTTATTTTGTCGGGGCGGTTCCTTACGTATATAAAAGAACAGCCGCGCCGCGGTGGTTCTCTAGACAGTACCTAAATTTAATTGCCCCATATTGAGTAATTTCACTAATTTCTTCACTCGATGTGGAAATTAAGATATCACATTATTAAGATAGCCAATAAAATAATTTTATTAAACCAATAATTCACGATCTAGATCCAATTTAATTATCTCGAATAACAACGTACAAAGCAAATAAACTACAGCAAATAAACTACTAAACGTTATTTTATGAGTTATAAAATCTAAATAAAAAGTTAGTGTTAAAAACTGAAGAACATAAATTAGGAATCTAATGTATAGCGAATCATAAACATTTATGAGGCTAATATGATGAAGTTCGTTAGCTCGTAGATAATATGCAATCTAAGTCTAGATATTCTCATTCCAGTCCGTTTTATAACATGGCGAATTGCCAAGATGGAACTGCCGGGGATCATATTATTTTACTCTCGTTATCAGTTCCGCTGTTTCATTAATAAATGTGCATATTTTTTATTCAACAGTTAGTAGTCTGGTTAAATTTTGTATATCATAAAAATTATACACATTATTCGATTCTCATCGGAGTTTCAAATTATAATTATTCTAAAAGAGGTTTCGATTTTCAATAATTTTTACTTCGCCGACGTGCGGTGACCTAAAAGGTATAATGCCTAGGTAGTAGTAGGTATAGTTCTCTGTACTTTAAGATTTCCGAGTGTCACAATTTGTTTTCAATATACAGTCGGCTAACATCAAAAGCTTTTTATAGTTGTTTGTTTATCCTTTACTCTTTACCGCCATCCGCCTGAATTGTGACACTCGGTAAATTAAAACTCCAGTCCACTATACCTAGGTATAATTAATTATAATTATATAATTATGTGGACCTTCTTGCTATGTTCCCGGCGAGGCCCTCAGTTTTAATTTACATACATGGTGATACATATTAGAATGTTTCTACCTACGTCTATATTCTATAATTTAGTAAAGCTTATAGTTTTAATTGACCAGTCTATATTTTATATACCTTCTGCAAATCATTTATATAAAAGTCCGGTCACTTTTTGATGTGCCCTGAAATGTCGGCGTTTTTTTGTGCTGGTCAGTTCCCTGTCGTGTACGAGGGCGGTTTTAGGAGGGATTTCTCTCCGATTCTAGGGAGTTACTTGACTTATTGAATTTATAGACTGCCTATACCTATACTATATAGGGATCAGTAGAAACATATCAGGCATTTCATTTTGTGTATTAGGAGGCCCGGCGCACATTCAGTCTCGATTACGAACTATATAACTAATCCGTTAAAACATCTGATAAAACAAATTCAACCCACATTAATAACACCAGTTTTAGTGGATCTGGAGACTTTCCAACACTATTCGAAACGTGGTTATTTAGTTAACATAATATTCGTGGAGAACGAAATGTACAAACAAGAACGAAATGTACAAACAAGGTATGAGAACAGAAGAAACAAGACAGAAAAATTGATTTGGGTAAAGGAAAAAAGAACTCTATTGTTTTTGAGCGAAATCCCATAATAAATACCCCCAATATCGTACAGTATAGTTCTGAAACTACATTACATTAAGATGACATTAATATTACTACCATAAGATTGCCATTCAGCGTAACATACCAATTTCATACAAATCGATTAATAAATGGCCGCGGTAAGGATAGCGAAAGCTATAGGTATGCCCGCGTGTTTGATGCCCTTTGATATCGCGTGATATAATCATTCATTCTGACTTGGCGACACAAGGTCGATTTAGCGCCGCGGGTAGGACCGAATGACCGTGTTCAAACCCTGCCACTACCACACTTTTTTTCTATTTTATGGGTATTGCTATTTTTTTAAATATCCACTTAATTTCTTTTATTTATTCCAAATTCCAATAAGTTTTGAGACCTTACTTAATTTTTAGTGTTTCGCCTGTAAAGTTGCTAAAATATGTGACCTCGATAAGAGGGGGCCGAGCGATATCATCGCTCCTTACCCCTAATATCTATGTAGGCCGAGACCGCCTCGTAAGGGGGAGGCCGCGCGTTTCACGTGACCCTCCCCACAAAATGTGATCAGTGTCACGTGAAGTTACGCAGCGTCCTCCGGTCCTGGCTGATGCTACAATGACAAAGTACATACTGATGAATTTGCAAAGACGGCCAGTCCATAAATAGCAGACATTTTTATATTCTAAATCGACTCAAAATCTTGGCAAATTTTAATCTCGGCTGATTACGATTTGTAGTAAAAATATATAAATTATATATCCAAGATGGCGGATATTTTTGCCATTTATGGTAAGAATCAACTCAAAATCTCAGGAAAATGTCTCAGGAATTTTGGGGTCGCTGATCACGATTTTTTTGTCAAAATAAATATTCTATATGTATGGCGTTTTGAAGATGGCGGACATTTTTTGCCATCTAGGTATGGTCAGAATCAACTAAAAATCGGTGTCTGATCACGAATCTTTTCTCAACCCAATATACAAGATGATGGCTACAATATGGCGGATATTTCTGGCAACCCGGTAACATTAGGGCGATCAGCGCCCTAATGTTAATGCAAGTCTAAACGTCACCGCTGTTGCGCCATTTTAACACGTAGATTGAACCTCTTGTAGATGTTGTATGCTCTCCAGTATCTCTATAAAGCCACTGTATATATACGAGGTATATGGAGGTAGGTATATTGTATGTAGCTAAAATGTCTACCTAGACCTAGTAAAGTTTTTCCAATGTAAATTGAAACCCATAGAGGGCGGCATCCTTTGTGAATGCAAAGGATTGCCGCGAAACAGAAAGGATGCTGCGCTCTATCGGTTTCACTTTACACTGGAAAAACACTGGATATTTGACTTCAGTAAGTAAGTAATACAAGGTGTCTCCAGAGAGTTTTGCGCTTTTAATTTATCTAAAGCTCTAATAAAGTATGTTGATATCAAATTGCCAGATTTATTGCAATGGACAAAGCAACAAGCTTTGGAAATTTAATATCAGAATTGATAATTGTCACAATGGATCGGTTTGGTGCTCAACTACGCGCGTTTTGTGTCCGCAGTTTTTTTAATTGGTGTCTGTTTTGTGTTATGCTCCTGACAACGTCAATGAAGCACCTAAGTAGTACCAATCTTATTTAGTTCTGAATAAAGATACTTAAAAAAAGTGTTTGGCTTGAAATATAATGCCCCCCTAGACTCCTGCGAAATGTGAGCACTAAACAAAATATTGACCGTGGTCGTGATGCAGTTGCCCAAGAGCCACGCAGATGATGTACATCGATTATATAATTTTCCATACAAGAATTTCCAGTAAATGTAGTTTTAAGTATTAGGTAAATGAGGTTTGTTAATATACTTAGGTACCTAGTTAATGATAGCTGAGAAAAGTTAGAAAGGAAAGTGCAAAACTCTCTGAGACACGTTGTGTCATATAGGTATGGTAACTAAATTGCTTATCACGAAAATAAAATAGAATTCGGATATAACGACCCTCAAGGGACCACTTAGGTGGACTAACCGGACGACGCACAAAACGAACGATTTCATTTGATTCACCAGCTTCTAAACAGTGTATTGGAGTTAGTATTTTCGTCGCTAAAAACTGTTAGTCGTTATATCCGAATTAAAGGTAGGTGCAGTAGCCCGACCTTTTATATTCGCGAAAATACAAAAATAAAATGTGAGGTGGAACTGTTCAATAATTATTAATTTATTAGGGATAGGTATCCTGATACATCTACATGTTAGAAAAACAATTTTTGTAAGGGATTTGCTCTATTTTTGTTTACTTCATAATTTTTTTGCTATTAGGTATACCTACCTAGTAAAATCCTCGGTAAAATTGTATTTTGGAATATCGTTTTATTTAAATTGTATAAGAATCCTAATAATAAGAATAGGTACTACCTATATGTCGTTTATTTTTTTATAAATATATGCTAGAAAAAATATGTTTTCTAATAGAAAAGAAATTTCCCGTACCATATAAAACTTAAAACCGAACTGGAAATAATATATGACCGGGATGATTTTCGGGGAAATTCTGGGGCTGTAGGGTTACTTCAGTTATTTATTAACAATGGACTTAGTCAAACATTTTCGGAAACAGAGGATTTGTTGATAATTTTGTTTACGTTACTGATGACAACGGTAGAGAGCGAGAGATGATTCTCTACATTAAAAATGAAAAAGGCATTTTACGCAACAACATGGGGGAAGATAGACTCTGCGTTGGCCATGTTAAGTATTGAGACCTTCATAAATAATATTGTAAATTACAATGAAGAAGTAATCAATCATTTTGCGAGTGCCAAAGAAGGATTGAACTAAAATTTAAGACTGTTTAGGTGAGTTAACACATATTTATTATCATATATGCTCTTATTTTTAACCAATAATTTGCTCTCACACCTTTGGCATTGATTACATATTACCTCGTGTTTTTCTTGAAATTGACCCTCCCGAAAAATTGACTATCAGCCGCCACTGTTTTCTATAACAATGTTATTTTCCTTGTATCTATCTCAACGCATAGCAAGCGATTACTAAAGGTATCTGATATAGAAACTGCAGTCTCTCTCCATGATAAGACGAGTCTTATATGCTTCTTATATAGGTAACTAAATCAAAGTAAAAGGTGGCTTTTTTAATAATTAACAAATAATGTAAATATTACGCCTAGGAAATGCGTAATTCCGCAACATATTTTTTCTAGGCCTAAGTAGATTTGAATTATCTTTGAATTTCCTGGGATTCCAGCGGCATTCCCTTGGATTCCAGTGGAATTCCTTAGGATTTCAGTGGAATTCCTTGTGATTTCAGTGGAATTCCCTGGGATTCCACCTGAAAGGGGATTCTAGATTCTACTGAACACAATTTTGGAGGTGGTTTACTCCCACTTGATCGATCGTTGATTGCAAAAAATAAAGTATACAGAATAAATAAGTAAACCTTGGAAATATGATCGAAGGAAATATGAATCTACATACAAACGACCGTACTCATTTAGCTGCTTGATATTGCTAAATCCGGAAACAGCCGTGCTCCCGAGCGTGCTCCAGTGCTAGGATGTACAATAAAAATACATAATATAATGACTTTAACGAGGACTTGAGCTTAAAATAACAACCCATACTAGGTACTGCGAGGAAAGCCTTTATACATCTATGTCAACCCCAAATTTCAGTAGGTATGTAGGTACATATACATTTGTGCAATTGAAGTTGGGTATCTTCCGAGGTATCTTCCCTATTATGTCAATCAACCGTATTATGTAGGTCGATATGATATACTTAGTTACCGTGGGTTGCCTCATGAAAGGCACCACCTACATAACAGGTAAGTATATAGGTATTGGCGTTGATTAAAGGAGTTCGTATAGTGTATCGCTTAGAGAACTAGGTTTTCGGCATTTTTTACCGTTAGTGTGTCGATAATTTGTTTTGACTAAAACCAGCACTTGATCGACCTGCATAGACATACAAGAATTACAAAATAGCAGCTACACAGCGATAACACAGCATGAGCAAAGTCTTACTGTGCCATGGGTACACTGGGTAGGTTACCTACCGTAGGTACACTTATACCTACTACATTTTGCTATACGATAAGATGTAGGTAGGTGGGTAGGTACCTACCTACTTTTTTGTTGACTAGGCCAGGTAGAAGTTTTATATTTTAACAATGACAATGACACCTTACTGGACTCATTGGTCACTGGAATACAAGTCACTGAAACACCAACGAAACCAAAAAATTTAAGAATGTTCATGTTCATGGTACTTAGTAGGTACTTTCTATTAAATGTTTTAAATTCTCACCTTCGATGCAGACGACGTGATCTCTTATCTGCTGGGCTATGATGCCATCCGGTATTAGGTCTATTAGATCGTAAATTGCATATATCGATGGATGAACACTTTCAAATCTTTGAATTTCTTGCCTGATGGCCAAGGAATTGTTTAAAAATGGTTGTAAATGCACACGCGAATTCATTGTTACGTCACTTTTTAATGAAATTAATTATTGCACACAGGTAAACATAATAAAAATACTGAATTGTTATTCTTGTTTATAACAACACTGCACTATTCATCATAAATTGTTACTTAAAATTAGAAAACACATCACCAAAATTAGCACCACTTAAACGTAACTACGAACCGAGTATTTTAGTGAATATATTCATGGTATTTTAATAATAAAACACATAAAATTAATAGGTTAGGTGTAGAACGACCGTACACTCCCTCCACTAGTTCACCATTTATGTATATTCGCGATAAAAGCGACAGTAACGTGTTTCGCAAAGAATGTTAACCAACTTGACAAATAACCTAAGACACAATCCGAATTTCTAGATTTTTACATCGTACCCTCATACATGAGAAAGTTTTCTAGAGTCTAGGTATAAAATATGTAGTGGCGGTTTAGCTCCTGGCGTATAGATGGCAGAAGAGTTTGAGAACAGTCCGTAATATCAGATCCGTGTCACAGAAAATAGAGAACTATCTCGGTAAACCAAAGCATTATGTTATGTTGTATAAGAGATGGCGTGTAGAGAACCAGTTCACTATTCAGTTCCTGTGATGATTACAGGAGTTTCAATCAACGGTTCCTGCGTTGAGCAAGACTAGTAAGAGTACAAGTATAAGTCATTCAAGGGATTCAAGGGTTCCTGTCCTGAAACTACTATACACCAGGCGCTGTCCTGTAGGTTGTACTATTGTAGTTTATCTATGGGTTATACAATATTTTTTAATACAGCAGGAGAATGTTCATCCAATTGTGGATAGTTATTCATATTAAATAAACAGTTATTATGTATATATGTATGTGTACCTAAGTAGGTATATAGGTACCTATAAAACATTTATATTTCTAAATTTGCTGGAATAGTAAGGCTATCCGTTCCATCCTTCCGTAAGGACATTGCTGCATCTTAAAAGAAAACGTTCCGTTCGTGAAAGCCTTCGAAAATGAATTCCGTTCGTCAAAGCCTTTATCAACGAATATTTTGTGAATAAATAAAAACAATACGCGATATTGGTGAGGTATCTAGGTACAGAGTGGCCGCAGTGTGTTGTGGTACTGTGTGCGCCAAACAATTAATCATTCGAAATTTATTTTACAATGACGTCTCATATTGTTCTGTTGGTGGTTGCTAATCATTCTTTGAAGTCATTTCTTAGATGTCCCAAGGATGGTGAAAGGTAATGCACATTTTATAAATTGGTATTGGAGTACCAATTATAATAATATTCTAATAATAACGCCTGTTTAAGTAAATAAAATAACAAGTATGTACCTAAGTACTTTTGCGGTGGCAGAAATGGAAGGTAGATTGATAAGAATTGTTACGTCACAGGATTTTTCTCATAGACGCCTGATTGATATTATTTTCGTTTAAATGTATCCAATTTGCGAAGTTTGGAAGTTCTCTTCCTGTCTAGGCACTAATCTTTAGTAAACTAACTAGGGAGCGGGATCTATCCAACACTTTTTCGCGATATCGTATACAAGCCACGAAAACTACACAGCGCAGAGCGTGCGGGTAGTTTTCAGTGCGAACAAGTATGCGTATAAGATAGTAAGGAAAATTTAGAGATTAGATCCCATACCGTGTTATATTTGTTGAGAGAATCGTTAGAATTAATATTTCAAATCAAAAATTGCCATTCATTGCCAAATTTCATTTCATTTTACAAGCCATGTCATTATCACTCATTTCGTATTGATAAAGTAATGAAAGCTGCTCACTTAAATTTCTTTAAAAACTGTGATTTCTCGTCTAAACTAAAATGTGTTCGCGGTTTGGAACCGAGTCATTAAGAAATATTAATGCTGAATTTGATAAAGGCACACCAAATAATTATTAACCATTATTATGTGCCATATTTGGTGTTAAAAAATTGCTACTATATAATCTACAATTTCCTCAATCCTAGATACATAAAATATCCATGTAATCGAGATTTCATTGGTTGTCAATAGATATGAGGGCGATTATCATCAATATTATTTTGACGTCGAATATACAGTACCTATGTATTTGTTTTTACCAATGTAATGTTCAATAAATACCCATATAAATTTATATTTTAGTTTTCTTTAACACATGTTTAGCAAAATCTACAGAGAACAATATATTCGCACGATCACCGTATTGTAATCGACAGCCACAATTGTGAGTGCATTAATTAAAAGATACTCGTATAAGGCACGCCTGTTTATAATATACCGAGTGGATAGACTACGATTACAGATAGCATGTAGGTATAATGCTATAGATGCGAACAAACTATTTTTAGAGAAGCTATATCTCCTCTGATGCTATACTGGGGCAAGCGGACCGCAGATTGGTAAGCGATACCTTACGCTTACCAATAGCGTGCTGAGTTGAAAACGAAAATGCCTCATGTATGGCATCAGCGGAGATCTAGCTTCTCTGTTTAGCGTCTTTGAAAA
Source organism: Tetropium fuscum (assembly GCA_964058915.1). NCBI lineage: Eukaryota > Metazoa > Arthropoda > Insecta > Coleoptera > Cerambycidae > Tetropium > Tetropium fuscum. The sequence continues at coordinate 57,080 of CAXKVY010009749.1, forward strand.
TAGCTTGATTTGCTTGATTAGCTAATGCATTATAAATGCTCTCTGCAATCGTGGTTTGTCCAACCCGGTATATATACTGTGCCCAATGGTTTCCCGATATGTAAACTGTGATTTTATCAGTTACAATTTTCTTTTGGTTTTTTTACTTATACATAGGTAAGTACCTACATCGAAAGAAAATAGTTTCATCGGAAAATTATAAAACAAAACAATTAATTGATTATTTAAGAATATTAAATTGATTAATCCACTTGACGACTCTGAACAAATTGTCAGACCCACCCTTTTATCTCGCTATATACTTAATATCCTACATCCATTCAAATAAACGCAACTAAACACGTTTACATTAATTATAGGTAGAATTTTATTGTCAGTAGAAATATTTGCATGTG
>CAXKVY010009750.1:0-16852 GCA_964058915.1 Tetropium fuscum
ATATATATATATATATATATATATATATATATATATATATATATATATATAAGGGGTTCAATAATATCAGAAATACCAAACTCAACCCCCCCACTCCACCCACTGGGGCGGGGGTGGGGTTAACTCCCGAATTTTAAATGGCAACCCCCAAGTTTTATTGCAGATTCCGATTCTACGATGAAAAATAAGAACTTTTTGTCCCAAACTTTTTTTTGTATACCGGCTACATGTCGCTCAAATCAACGGTCTAAAAATAATAAAGCGGAAGCAAAAGTCCCGGGACGGTCAAATATTTAGAAAAATATGCGTCGTATTGGAAAACAAAAAAATAGGGGTTCAATATTTTTGAAAAACTATTCAGACATACCAAACTCAAACCCCCCACTCCACCCACTGGGGCGGGGGTCTCTTAAGATTGACACCCCCCTTATCTCACTTATCCTTTGCCGGTTTAACTCATTCAAAAAGTGGACGCGGTTTTTGATGAATTTTTATAATCTGAGCACGGATATTAAAAATCTCGTAAGATATACAGGGTGGAAAATAAAACATGATTTTTTTAAATGGAACACCCCGTATATTTTTATACCAAAATAATGTCCTTAATTTTCTGAAAAAAAAAAAATCTAATTGTTATATAATCACTCTACCTGTTCGTGAGATATTACTAAAAACTTATCACATTACGGGTGTCAATTATAAAACAAAAAACATATCAAGATACCTCTGGAAATATATCACCATTTTGGTTTAATTCCTCAATTTTTACACGTATGCATTCTTTTAACTCATTCATATTATTTCAAACCCCAGTTTCGTATATATCTTGTTTTATCGTACCCCAGAGAAAAAAATCCATAGGTGTTAAGTCCGGACTTTTAGCGGGCCAATGTATAACACCGTGCCTTCCTATCCAAATAGGATATTTTCTGTTGCACGTCACCGAATATCTAATTCGGTGACGTTCCTTGCAGAGTGTGGTGGTGCTCCATCCTGCTGCCAAATAACAGATTTGTTGTCCACTAAATTAATATTATCTAAATAATTTTCAACTGGATGTTGAAGACAATCCACATAACGTTGTGCATTTAAGGGCCCATTTATAAATACAGGACCTACAATAGCATCCTGCCACACTACACACTACACGTTTACACGTGGATGCCACACTACACGTTTACAGTTTGGTATCCTTGTTTTTTTATTTTTTTTTACAATATGTGGATTTTCCGCTGCCCAGTAATGTGCATTTTTTCTGTTAAAAATTCCTGCAGTAGAAAAACTGCTTTCGTCAGTCCGAATGACATGACTTAGAAACTCATCATCTTCCTCTATTCTATCAAGTATGTCTCTGGAGAAGGTTAACCTGTCTTGAAGGTTGTTGTCGTCTAAATATTGAACGGGCAAAATACTATATGGTTTAAAATTATGGCGATGTAATATTTTTATCACACTTCTTTGTGATATATCCAATATCCATTTTTGGATTCAGAAAATTAAGGACATTGTTTCAAGGACAGGTGTTCCATTTAAAAAAATCATGTTTTATTTTCCACCCTGTATATTTTACGACATTTTTAATCCTACTCCTTTTTTGACTGAGTTAAATCGGCAAAGGATAAGTGAGATAAGCAGGGTGTCAATCTTAAGAGACTTACCCGGTACAATACAAGAAATGTAAGAATATATAGGGAATGTTGAAAACATTTTTAAAATATAGAACTATGACACCTATATACCGTACCAAATTTTCAAAAAGAAAACATGTTTTGTTCTCCAGATACGTCTAACAGGACATGGAGTTTGAAATAACGACCTATAATTAAAAATTCATCTCTATGGGGAATTTGATGTATAGCGTACAAATAATGAGAATTTAAATTGAATGTCTCTTCCAGCTCGCTTGAATACCTACTTCTTTTCAAGTGAATTATAAAATGAGTTTCCACTGCAAAAGATTACTTCCCAAATTACTTTATACATTGTGAAAAAGGAAATATCCGTTAGCTCATCTTATTATTTCCGTTTCATCCACAAACCGATTGGTAGGATGTTCCGATTGCCAAAGTTCCAAAATCACAGACAGCTTTGATCACAGCCATTCCATATATGAGGAGTGATCAAACAAAATGCAATATATCCACTTTAAGAAATATATGGAAAAAAAACTTTTAGTGGAAAGGCCTTAGGGATTAAAAAAAGCCATTTGGATATAATCCGCAGAATGGATAAAACATAACAACACAATATATTTTGTAGCTCTCGTATGATATGAGGAGTAATTATCACGAAAAAAATGAATTTATTACGTTTTGATTGACCCAACTGGATTTATTACGATTTGATTAATTGGTAGTTGAGGTTTTAATAATAGGAAATTCAATTCTCTACAAAAAGTTTCATATAAAGTATATCGAAATTTTGCTTCGTTTGCGAGATATATTGTAAAAACTGAAAAGGCAGCATTTTCACCCCTATCACCAATTTCCACCCTCTAATTTAATAGCACTCCGCGGTTTTTTCTTCTTAAATGACCCATTAACCGATTCCTGCAATAAAAACCCGTAAACGTCTTAGTTCCTTATTGATTTGTTTTCTTAGGACATAATCAATAGCCTAAGATGTTGCCTTTTATAATAAGTAATATATAATATATACCTACCCTCAACTGAATAGCTAAATATAAGGCGTTAAGTACTTGCCAGGTCTTTGATAAAGAGGTACCTGTTCTGAATTTTAATAAGGTTCATTGACTCAAAATAACCGTAGCTTGAAATATGACTACAAACATTTATTATTTATTAGTTATTACTTATCGCCAGTCTTTAGCATATTAAATTGTCGCGTTAAACTGAGCGACAAAATATGCCACGGTGCACTGTATTATGCTAGGGTTAATTAAATTTATGAAATAGTAACGAGTACTCGTACCAGCAATAATGGGATTTAGCCAGGTGTTGGACATACATGCGGCTTATTAAAACCGATTTATAGGCCTAGCTAGACACACAGACTATATATTTAGTCTAGTTTACACAGAATTGCAGAGAAATAAAAAGAGTGTATCTATCTACATATATATTTGAGTGATCAGGATGCATCTAAGCATTCCTTACGTTCAACCAGCAATGATACAAATAAATACACCAAGCACACGGCGCATGCGCGGGCTTCGCTTATTTCTCAGTCGGGCGACTCCGTGACGTAACAATTTAAAAATATTCTTGTGAAATATCCAACTAGTCCTCCTTGACGGCACCTTATGCTATGTACACGTATCTTTATTATCTGATCAGTCGTGTTCCGTGACGAAAGTAATTAATTGTGTTTCAGAGCTAGGGAAATATAATTGTGTCTGTCTGTATCTGGAAGAGCAACCTATACATAGCTGCCTTCCAAGGCACGTATGTTTTAACCACGGTTATAATTAAAAAACAATGAAATTTTACACTAAAAAAACATTAAACCTAATTGTAAATCGCATATTCCAAAATCGCATATTCCATACTTCAGATGTCAGATGTCATCGGAGACGATGAATTTAGAGTTCATGCTTTTCAATTTTTAATTTTATTCCTTAACAAAAAATGGTAACGCCACTGGATAGTTTTCTGAAATAAGAATCCACATTAACTTATATTGTCATTTACTGAACTAAATCTACTTCCGGAAATGTTTCCAAGTGCACATCCTAAGTACTTACTTAATGTCAAAGTTCGTAATCGAAAAAATCGCGACTAACTTCACACCAACGAAGAATGGTAAATCGCTGGTGAAGTTACATGGCTTCACCGATTTGTGACATACTACGACGATATGACCACAACCGAACGAAAAATTTACAAAAACACGTGTAGAATGTCACTACTAGAATGAACGTCTAGAATGAATGTCACGTCTAGTGTCACGTGTCATCCGGATTATAATCAGAGGTTCCAAAATCGTCAAAATCTACATACAATTTGAGAGAGTGGAGGATTAAGATTAAGATAGATGGACGCGAGACAATTATATTTCCCTTGCCTAAAATACAATTACCTTGGTCACAGGATCTACAACTGATCAGATAATAAAGATGGCATAAAGTGGCATAAAGTTCCAGATGGCATAAATAAAGTGCCACAAGGAAGACCAGTTGGTTTCCCAAGCATATTTTTAAAGTGTTACAGGAATTTTGTCACAGGGTCGACGGATTGACCAAATAATAAAAATACGTGTAGGTACACAGCATAGGTGACCTAAGGAGGACCAGTGAATTTCACAAGAATATTTTTAGATTGTTTATTTTGTCGGGGCGGTTCCTTACGTATATAAAAGAACAGCCGCGCCGCGGTGGTTCTCTAGACAGTACCTAAATTTAATTGCCCCATATTGAGTAATTTCACTAATTTCTTCACTCGATGTGGAAATTAAGATATCACATTATTAAGATAGCCAATAAAATAATTTTATTAAACCAATAATTCACGATCTAGATCCAATTTAATTATCTCGAATAACAACGTACAAAGCAAATAAACTACAGCAAATAAACTACTAAACGTTATTTTATGAGTTATAAAATCTAAATAAAAAGTTAGTGTTAAAAACTGAAGAACATAAATTAGGAATCTAATGTATAGCGAATCATAAACATTTATGAGGCTAATATGATGAAGTTCGTTAGCTCGTAGATAATATGCAATCTAAGTCTAGATATTCTCATTCCAGTCCGTTTTATAACATGGCGAATTGCCAAGATGGAACTGCCGGGGATCATATTATTTTACTCTCGTTATCAGTTCCGCTGTTTCATTAATAAATGTGCATATTTTTTATTCAACAGTTAGTAGTCTGGTTAAATTTTGTATATCATAAAAATTATACACATTATTCGATTCTCATCGGAGTTTCAAATTATAATTATTCTAAAAGAGGTTTCGATTTTCAATAATTTTTACTTCGCCGACGTGCGGTGACCTAAAAGGTATAATGCCTAGGTAGTAGTAGGTATAGTTCTCTGTACTTTAAGATTTCCGAGTGTCACAATTTGTTTTCAATATACAGTCGGCTAACATCAAAAGCTTTTTATAGTTGTTTGTTTATCCTTTACTCTTTACCGCCATCCGCCTGAATTGTGACACTCGGTAAATTAAAACTCCAGTCCACTATACCTAGGTATAATTAATTATAATTATATAATTATGTGGACCTTCTTGCTATGTTCCCGGCGAGGCCCTCAGTTTTAATTTACATACATGGTGATACATATTAGAATGTTTCTACCTACGTCTATATTCTATAATTTAGTAAAGCTTATAGTTTTAATTGACCAGTCTATATTTTATATACCTTCTGCAAATCATTTATATAAAAGTCCGGTCACTTTTTGATGTGCCCTGAAATGTCGGCGTTTTTTTGTGCTGGTCAGTTCCCTGTCGTGTACGAGGGCGGTTTTAGGAGGGATTTCTCTCCGATTCTAGGGAGTTACTTGACTTATTGAATTTATAGACTGCCTATACCTATACTATATAGGGATCAGTAGAAACATATCAGGCATTTCATTTTGTGTATTAGGAGGCCCGGCGCACATTCAGTCTCGATTACGAACTATATAACTAATCCGTTAAAACATCTGATAAAACAAATTCAACCCACATTAATAACACCAGTTTTAGTGGATCTGGAGACTTTCCAACACTATTCGAAACGTGGTTATTTAGTTAACATAATATTCGTGGAGAACGAAATGTACAAACAAGAACGAAATGTACAAACAAGGTATGAGAACAGAAGAAACAAGACAGAAAAATTGATTTGGGTAAAGGAAAAAAGAACTCTATTGTTTTTGAGCGAAATCCCATAATAAATACCCCCAATATCGTACAGTATAGTTCTGAAACTACATTACATTAAGATGACATTAATATTACTACCATAAGATTGCCATTCAGCGTAACATACCAATTTCATACAAATCGATTAATAAATGGCCGCGGTAAGGATAGCGAAAGCTATAGGTATGCCCGCGTGTTTGATGCCCTTTGATATCGCGTGATATAATCATTCATTCTGACTTGGCGACACAAGGTCGATTTAGCGCCGCGGGTAGGACCGAATGACCGTGTTCAAACCCTGCCACTACCACACTTTTTTTCTATTTTATGGGTATTGCTATTTTTTTAAATATCCACTTAATTTCTTTTATTTATTCCAAATTCCAATAAGTTTTGAGACCTTACTTAATTTTTAGTGTTTCGCCTGTAAAGTTGCTAAAATATGTGACCTCGATAAGAGGGGGCCGAGCGATATCATCGCTCCTTACCCCTAATATCTATGTAGGCCGAGACCGCCTCGTAAGGGGGAGGCCGCGCGTTTCACGTGACCCTCCCCACAAAATGTGATCAGTGTCACGTGAAGTTACGCAGCGTCCTCCGGTCCTGGCTGATGCTACAATGACAAAGTACATACTGATGAATTTGCAAAGACGGCCAGTCCATAAATAGCAGACATTTTTATATTCTAAATCGACTCAAAATCTTGGCAAATTTTAATCTCGGCTGATTACGATTTGTAGTAAAAATATATAAATTATATATCCAAGATGGCGGATATTTTTGCCATTTATGGTAAGAATCAACTCAAAATCTCAGGAAAATGTCTCAGGAATTTTGGGGTCGCTGATCACGATTTTTTTGTCAAAATAAATATTCTATATGTATGGCGTTTTGAAGATGGCGGACATTTTTTGCCATCTAGGTATGGTCAGAATCAACTAAAAATCGGTGTCTGATCACGAATCTTTTCTCAACCCAATATACAAGATGATGGCTACAATATGGCGGATATTTCTGGCAACCCGGTAACATTAGGGCGATCAGCGCCCTAATGTTAATGCAAGTCTAAACGTCACCGCTGTTGCGCCATTTTAACACGTAGATTGAACCTCTTGTAGATGTTGTATGCTCTCCAGTATCTCTATAAAGCCACTGTATATATACGAGGTATATGGAGGTAGGTATATTGTATGTAGCTAAAATGTCTACCTAGACCTAGTAAAGTTTTTCCAATGTAAATTGAAACCCATAGAGGGCGGCATCCTTTGTGAATGCAAAGGATTGCCGCGAAACAGAAAGGATGCTGCGCTCTATCGGTTTCACTTTACACTGGAAAAACACTGGATATTTGACTTCAGTAAGTAAGTAATACAAGGTGTCTCCAGAGAGTTTTGCGCTTTTAATTTATCTAAAGCTCTAATAAAGTATGTTGATATCAAATTGCCAGATTTATTGCAATGGACAAAGCAACAAGCTTTGGAAATTTAATATCAGAATTGATAATTGTCACAATGGATCGGTTTGGTGCTCAACTACGCGCGTTTTGTGTCCGCAGTTTTTTTAATTGGTGTCTGTTTTGTGTTATGCTCCTGACAACGTCAATGAAGCACCTAAGTAGTACCAATCTTATTTAGTTCTGAATAAAGATACTTAAAAAAAGTGTTTGGCTTGAAATATAATGCCCCCCTAGACTCCTGCGAAATGTGAGCACTAAACAAAATATTGACCGTGGTCGTGATGCAGTTGCCCAAGAGCCACGCAGATGATGTACATCGATTATATAATTTTCCATACAAGAATTTCCAGTAAATGTAGTTTTAAGTATTAGGTAAATGAGGTTTGTTAATATACTTAGGTACCTAGTTAATGATAGCTGAGAAAAGTTAGAAAGGAAAGTGCAAAACTCTCTGAGACACGTTGTGTCATATAGGTATGGTAACTAAATTGCTTATCACGAAAATAAAATAGAATTCGGATATAACGACCCTCAAGGGACCACTTAGGTGGACTAACCGGACGACGCACAAAACGAACGATTTCATTTGATTCACCAGCTTCTAAACAGTGTATTGGAGTTAGTATTTTCGTCGCTAAAAACTGTTAGTCGTTATATCCGAATTAAAGGTAGGTGCAGTAGCCCGACCTTTTATATTCGCGAAAATACAAAAATAAAATGTGAGGTGGAACTGTTCAATAATTATTAATTTATTAGGGATAGGTATCCTGATACATCTACATGTTAGAAAAACAATTTTTGTAAGGGATTTGCTCTATTTTTGTTTACTTCATAATTTTTTTGCTATTAGGTATACCTACCTAGTAAAATCCTCGGTAAAATTGTATTTTGGAATATCGTTTTATTTAAATTGTATAAGAATCCTAATAATAAGAATAGGTACTACCTATATGTCGTTTATTTTTTTATAAATATATGCTAGAAAAAATATGTTTTCTAATAGAAAAGAAATTTCCCGTACCATATAAAACTTAAAACCGAACTGGAAATAATATATGACCGGGATGATTTTCGGGGAAATTCTGGGGCTGTAGGGTTACTTCAGTTATTTATTAACAATGGACTTAGTCAAACATTTTCGGAAACAGAGGATTTGTTGATAATTTTGTTTACGTTACTGATGACAACGGTAGAGAGCGAGAGATGATTCTCTACATTAAAAATGAAAAAGGCATTTTACGCAACAACATGGGGGAAGATAGACTCTGCGTTGGCCATGTTAAGTATTGAGACCTTCATAAATAATATTGTAAATTACAATGAAGAAGTAATCAATCATTTTGCGAGTGCCAAAGAAGGATTGAACTAAAATTTAAGACTGTTTAGGTGAGTTAACACATATTTATTATCATATATGCTCTTATTTTTAACCAATAATTTGCTCTCACACCTTTGGCATTGATTACATATTACCTCGTGTTTTTCTTGAAATTGACCCTCCCGAAAAATTGACTATCAGCCGCCACTGTTTTCTATAACAATGTTATTTTCCTTGTATCTATCTCAACGCATAGCAAGCGATTACTAAAGGTATCTGATATAGAAACTGCAGTCTCTCTCCATGATAAGACGAGTCTTATATGCTTCTTATATAGGTAACTAAATCAAAGTAAAAGGTGGCTTTTTTAATAATTAACAAATAATGTAAATATTACGCCTAGGAAATGCGTAATTCCGCAACATATTTTTTCTAGGCCTAAGTAGATTTGAATTATCTTTGAATTTCCTGGGATTCCAGCGGCATTCCCTTGGATTCCAGTGGAATTCCTTAGGATTTCAGTGGAATTCCTTGTGATTTCAGTGGAATTCCCTGGGATTCCACCTGAAAGGGGATTCTAGATTCTACTGAACACAATTTTGGAGGTGGTTTACTCCCACTTGATCGATCGTTGATTGCAAAAAATAAAGTATACAGAATAAATAAGTAAACCTTGGAAATATGATCGAAGGAAATATGAATCTACATACAAACGACCGTACTCATTTAGCTGCTTGATATTGCTAAATCCGGAAACAGCCGTGCTCCCGAGCGTGCTCCAGTGCTAGGATGTACAATAAAAATACATAATATAATGACTTTAACGAGGACTTGAGCTTAAAATAACAACCCATACTAGGTACTGCGAGGAAAGCCTTTATACATCTATGTCAACCCCAAATTTCAGTAGGTATGTAGGTACATATACATTTGTGCAATTGAAGTTGGGTATCTTCCGAGGTATCTTCCCTATTATGTCAATCAACCGTATTATGTAGGTCGATATGATATACTTAGTTACCGTGGGTTGCCTCATGAAAGGCACCACCTACATAACAGGTAAGTATATAGGTATTGGCGTTGATTAAAGGAGTTCGTATAGTGTATCGCTTAGAGAACTAGGTTTTCGGCATTTTTTACCGTTAGTGTGTCGATAATTTGTTTTGACTAAAACCAGCACTTGATCGACCTGCATAGACATACAAGAATTACAAAATAGCAGCTACACAGCGATAACACAGCATGAGCAAAGTCTTACTGTGCCATGGGTACACTGGGTAGGTTACCTACCGTAGGTACACTTATACCTACTACATTTTGCTATACGATAAGATGTAGGTAGGTGGGTAGGTACCTACCTACTTTTTTGTTGACTAGGCCAGGTAGAAGTTTTATATTTTAACAATGACAATGACACCTTACTGGACTCATTGGTCACTGGAATACAAGTCACTGAAACACCAACGAAACCAAAAAATTTAAGAATGTTCATGTTCATGGTACTTAGTAGGTACTTTCTATTAAATGTTTTAAATTCTCACCTTCGATGCAGACGACGTGATCTCTTATCTGCTGGGCTATGATGCCATCCGGTATTAGGTCTATTAGATCGTAAATTGCATATATCGATGGATGAACACTTTCAAATCTTTGAATTTCTTGCCTGATGGCCAAGGAATTGTTTAAAAATGGTTGTAAATGCACACGCGAATTCATTGTTACGTCACTTTTTAATGAAATTAATTATTGCACACAGGTAAACATAATAAAAATACTGAATTGTTATTCTTGTTTATAACAACACTGCACTATTCATCATAAATTGTTACTTAAAATTAGAAAACACATCACCAAAATTAGCACCACTTAAACGTAACTACGAACCGAGTATTTTAGTGAATATATTCATGGTATTTTAATAATAAAACACATAAAATTAATAGGTTAGGTGTAGAACGACCGTACACTCCCTCCACTAGTTCACCATTTATGTATATTCGCGATAAAAGCGACAGTAACGTGTTTCGCAAAGAATGTTAACCAACTTGACAAATAACCTAAGACACAATCCGAATTTCTAGATTTTTACATCGTACCCTCATACATGAGAAAGTTTTCTAGAGTCTAGGTATAAAATATGTAGTGGCGGTTTAGCTCCTGGCGTATAGATGGCAGAAGAGTTTGAGAACAGTCCGTAATATCAGATCCGTGTCACAGAAAATAGAGAACTATCTCGGTAAACCAAAGCATTATGTTATGTTGTATAAGAGATGGCGTGTAGAGAACCAGTTCACTATTCAGTTCCTGTGATGATTACAGGAGTTTCAATCAACGGTTCCTGCGTTGAGCAAGACTAGTAAGAGTACAAGTATAAGTCATTCAAGGGATTCAAGGGTTCCTGTCCTGAAACTACTATACACCAGGCGCTGTCCTGTAGGTTGTACTATTGTAGTTTATCTATGGGTTATACAATATTTTTTAATACAGCAGGAGAATGTTCATCCAATTGTGGATAGTTATTCATATTAAATAAACAGTTATTATGTATATATGTATGTGTACCTAAGTAGGTATATAGGTACCTATAAAACATTTATATTTCTAAATTTGCTGGAATAGTAAGGCTATCCGTTCCATCCTTCCGTAAGGACATTGCTGCATCTTAAAAGAAAACGTTCCGTTCGTGAAAGCCTTCGAAAATGAATTCCGTTCGTCAAAGCCTTTATCAACGAATATTTTGTGAATAAATAAAAACAATACGCGATATTGGTGAGGTATCTAGGTACAGAGTGGCCGCAGTGTGTTGTGGTACTGTGTGCGCCAAACAATTAATCATTCGAAATTTATTTTACAATGACGTCTCATATTGTTCTGTTGGTGGTTGCTAATCATTCTTTGAAGTCATTTCTTAGATGTCCCAAGGATGGTGAAAGGTAATGCACATTTTATAAATTGGTATTGGAGTACCAATTATAATAATATTCTAATAATAACGCCTGTTTAAGTAAATAAAATAACAAGTATGTACCTAAGTACTTTTGCGGTGGCAGAAATGGAAGGTAGATTGATAAGAATTGTTACGTCACAGGATTTTTCTCATAGACGCCTGATTGATATTATTTTCGTTTAAATGTATCCAATTTGCGAAGTTTGGAAGTTCTCTTCCTGTCTAGGCACTAATCTTTAGTAAACTAACTAGGGAGCGGGATCTATCCAACACTTTTTCGCGATATCGTATACAAGCCACGAAAACTACACAGCGCAGAGCGTGCGGGTAGTTTTCAGTGCGAACAAGTATGCGTATAAGATAGTAAGGAAAATTTAGAGATTAGATCCCATACCGTGTTATATTTGTTGAGAGAATCGTTAGAATTAATATTTCAAATCAAAAATTGCCATTCATTGCCAAATTTCATTTCATTTTACAAGCCATGTCATTATCACTCATTTCGTATTGATAAAGTAATGAAAGCTGCTCACTTAAATTTCTTTAAAAACTGTGATTTCTCGTCTAAACTAAAATGTGTTCGCGGTTTGGAACCGAGTCATTAAGAAATATTAATGCTGAATTTGATAAAGGCACACCAAATAATTATTAACCATTATTATGTGCCATATTTGGTGTTAAAAAATTGCTACTATATAATCTACAATTTCCTCAATCCTAGATACATAAAATATCCATGTAATCGAGATTTCATTGGTTGTCAATAGATATGAGGGCGATTATCATCAATATTATTTTGACGTCGAATATACAGTACCTATGTATTTGTTTTTACCAATGTAATGTTCAATAAATACCCATATAAATTTATATTTTAGTTTTCTTTAACACATGTTTAGCAAAATCTACAGAGAACAATATATTCGCACGATCACCGTATTGTAATCGACAGCCACAATTGTGAGTGCATTAATTAAAAGATACTCGTATAAGGCACGCCTGTTTATAATATACCGAGTGGATAGACTACGATTACAGATAGCATGTAGGTATAATGCTATAGATGCGAACAAACTATTTTTAGAGAAGCTATATCTCCTCTGATGCTATACTGGGGCAAGCGGACCGCAGATTGGTAAGCGATACCTTACGCTTACCAATAGCGTGCTGAGTTGAAAACGAAAATGCCTCATGTATGGCATCAGCGGAGATCTAGCTTCTCTGTTTAGCGTCTTTGAAAATAGCTTGATTTGCTTGATTAGCTAATGCATTATAAATGCTCTCTGCAATCGTGGTTTGTCCAACCCGGTATATATACTGTGCCCAATGGTTTCCCGATATGTAAACTGTGATTTTATCAGTTACAATTTTCTTTTGGTTTTTTTACTTATACATAGGTAAGTACCTACATCGAAAGAAAATAGTTTCATCGGAAAATTATAAAACAAAACAATTAATTGATTATTTAAGAATATTAAATTGATTAATCCACTTGACGACTCTGAACAAATTGTCAGACCCACCCTTTTATCTCGCTATATACTTAATATCCTACATCCATTCAAATAAACGCAACTAAACACGTTTACATTAATTATAGGTAGAATTTTATTGTCAGTAGAAATATTTGCATGTGATCGGTATATGTATATATGTCTGAGAACGAAGTGGCAAGTGGCGGTCGTTGGCCACAGTGGTATAAATATCCAACCGGTCTTCTACTGTTGTCTTTCACGGCTCATGAACTTCCTTATAAAGCGAAAACCGCAAATATCTACGTTTGAAATACATCGCACTGTTTCGGTAGTGTCAAATCAGGCAGTTTACAATCGTGAACTACTAGTAAGTACTAACACTCCCAATTAGAATATTTTATTGATTACGATTAGAATGCAGATTTATACATACCTATACATATACGTATATGTAATTCATCAGTAATTACCCACATCTACATAAAACATAAAATATATTAGTTTCATACATAAATACATGTACGTACTATCAAAGTTTACAGAGTATATATATATATATATATATATATATATATATATATATATATATATATATATATATATATATATATATATATATATATATATATATATATACTCTATATATATATATATATATATATATATATATATATATATATATATATATATATATATATATATATATATATATATATATATATATATATATATATATATATATATATATATTCTGTAAACTTTGCTACTATGCAAGTTCTAGCTTTGCTTGGCATTTGCTTACTTCATTGTTTTCTCGCTTATTCATTGTCTATATATATATATATATATATATATATATATATATATATATATATATATATATATATATATATATATATATATATATATATATATATATATATACCTAATATCAGTGAGGTAATTAGGAATATTTGTGTCATACAATTAATTTTTTGTACCTATCCCATCTTTGTGAAAATAGTTTTAACTACATAAGAATTAGCATTAACTACATTAGCGGAGTAACCCATTTTTTTCTTAATTGCTCGTATAATAGTCAGAATGGCCAATAGCTAATAGAAGAGTAATAGTGTATAATAGGTTAGTAATATTGTATTGCAAAACCATAACAATTCATGATGTTTATTCATTGGAAACATTTAAAGATTAATAACGCAAATAAAAATATAATAAAATTATTAGCTAAAATATAAACAGGTAGGTAAAGTCAAAGTAAATTAAGAAAACCCCACTAAATTTACACCTTAGGAACTGCTGATTTATGTTGGTCAGACAGACGGTCACCTATTTTTACACGCTTTTATTAGTTTCACCTGTATGTTTCACCTGTATTATATCATGTAATGGAATCTTTAACGAGATTTTCACCCACTTCAAAACATCAGATTCAACGGAAACTGTGCTCACTTATCAAGGACCGATGACAATACAATAATTTGACAACTTTGTCTTAACTTCCTCATCACCATCATTAGAAACCAGGATAAAAAAATCTATCTCACATTGGCGCATTCGCCACAATATAGAATTTATTGATCGCAGTTTGAGTTATTTGTATAATCCTGTTCTTTAACTACTAATTGCACCCCACACTTTTTAACAAATTCTTAATAAAGTCCTTTAAATTCCCTTTAAATCGTGTGTGATTTAAAGGGAAACCGAAATAAAAAGTAAAAATAATGTTTTATTAAGATTTTGTTAAAAAGCGTGGGGTGTAATAGGACGTCAAATTCTATGTCTAAATTGCATATGTAAACTTTGTGCGGATCGCAAGTTTAAAAGGAACTAACGTTGATTCATTAATAATATTTTTTTGATCGGTTATGTCTTCTATAACAACATTTTCTGGTATACGTTGGGGATACTTTTATCAAGTTTTTGGTTTGATAATTGTCCAGCGTCTGAATCAATTAATATTTTATACGTATTTGTAATATCGTTAATATAATACAGGTTCTTGGAATTTACTGTAAAAAGCGGATTTAAATAAACGTTTGTTCTGAGAAGATCAGGTTTGGCTTGAAATTGTCTAGGTTCATAGTTTGAATTTGGGTGGTTGGGTTGTCGACAGGATTCGATTGATCTCCTGGATCCGCTTCTATCTAGACTCAACTGATGGAGAAAAAACATTTCAAGATGGCGGATCTTGAAATTTTGTGATCTTCGGGGTCGATTTGTTCGAGTCAAATATTCCAACTGAATTTTAAAAGTACGCCTTGGTTGGCTTCATACTATGACTTGAGTAATTTGGCGAGATGGGCGTCAATAGCATTAGTTGCAACCTGTCTAGGAGAAGAAACGATCTAAAATTGAACCCGGGACCGTGTTTTGTTATGCACAAGTAAGCTTCAAGCTGAAATAAGTATACTTAAGAAGAGTCAAATCACTAGTACTGTAATAAATTAACAGGCTAGTACTTTAATACTAGTACTGTAAACTAAGTACCTACTGTAATAAATTAATAGGCAAACGACTATGCAACAATGACGGATTGAATGAAATGACTTAGAAACATGTCCAGCGGTAACTAATAAATAAAAAGTAAATTAATAGTATCAACAAGCTTTTATTTAAATGTTCTAAAAATAGGAAAATAAACTTTGAATTAAATTAAACCCATCAATTTATTACATTATCGAAACATTTTGCTGATCTGATATACCTAGTGATTTTTAAGACTTATAACTCCTAGAAAATTGATGTACGGCGATAATATCCGTTCATAACTTTTTTCCTTTGGTGTAATAATGACAACTATTTTTCATTCGATAGGTGATACGAAGTTTTAAGGTCATTTCGAAGTTTTAAGGTCTCTTATGGAATTTTCATTAAATTAGCGGATTAGGTAAAAAAAAATATTTTTTAAATGTCGGCCACAATAATATTACCGACGATATTACAATTTGACTATATAATTATTGAATAGTTTTCCTCTCACTCTGCTATCTCATAATATGCGGCATAGTTGACCAATTGATAATCAGTTTCGGTTTCAACACGAGCAGATTCATTGGCATTTAAATTATTCTATAACATAATATGATTATCAATTTGTAATAGGTACTGTGCTACACATTAAAATTTAGTGTTCGTATATAATAACAGAAAGTTTATTTGCAGCAATATAAGCGAATCTGTCGTTGATTCTAATAATTATTATATAAAAATCTATTTTGTGCTATATAATACAATTAAGACGTTTCACGAGTAAAGTATAAGGTAAGACCTATATTTATATTAAGCCAAAGATATATATATATATATATATATATATATATATATATATATATATATATATATATATATATATATATATATATACATACATATATATATATATATATATATATATATATATATATATATATATATATATATATATATATATATATATATATATATATATATATATATATATATATATATATATATATATATATATATATATATATATATATATATATATATATATATATATATATATATATATATATATATATATATATATATATATATATATATATATATATATATATATATATATATATATATATATATATATATATATATTTATATATATATATATATATATATATATATATATATATATATATATATATATATATATATATATATATATATATAATATATATATATATATATATATATATATATATATATATATATATATATATATATGTAAACTGCTGGCAAATAAGGGCAAGGTTGTATTAATTTTTTTTAATGAAATTTTGGATGCATATATCTTCAGAATAATATGGGATATCAAAACATGGT
>CAXKVY010009751.1:0-22070 GCA_964058915.1 Tetropium fuscum
ACACGTGGATGCCACACTACACGTTTACAGTTTGGTATCCTTGTTTTTTTATTTTTTTTTACAATATGTGGATTTTCCGCTGCCCAGTAATGTGCATTTTTTCTGTTAAAAATTCCTGCAGTAGAAAAACTGCTTTCGTCAGTCCGAATGACATGACTTAGAAACTCATCATCTTCCTCTATTCTATCAAGTATGTCTCTGGAGAAGGTTAACCTGTCTTGAAGGTTGTTGTCGTCTAAATATTGAACGGGCAAAATACTATATGGTTTAAAATTATGGCGATGTAATATTTTTATCACACTTCTTTGTGATATATCCAATATCCATTTTTGGATTCAGAAAATTAAGGACATTGTTTCAAGGACAGGTGTTCCATTTAAAAAAATCATGTTTTATTTTCCACCCTGTATATTTTACGACATTTTTAATCCTACTCCTTTTTTGACTGAGTTAAATCGGCAAAGGATAAGTGAGATAAGCAGGGTGTCAATCTTAAGAGACTTACCCGGTACAATACAAGAAATGTAAGAATATATAGGGAATGTTGAAAACATTTTTAAAATATAGAACTATGACACCTATATACCGTACCAAATTTTCAAAAAGAAAACATGTTTTGTTCTCCAGATACGTCTAACAGGACATGGAGTTTGAAATAACGACCTATAATTAAAAATTCATCTCTATGGGGAATTTGATGTATAGCGTACAAATAATGAGAATTTAAATTGAATGTCTCTTCCAGCTCGCTTGAATACCTACTTCTTTTCAAGTGAATTATAAAATGAGTTTCCACTGCAAAAGATTACTTCCCAAATTACTTTATACATTGTGAAAAAGGAAATATCCGTTAGCTCATCTTATTATTTCCGTTTCATCCACAAACCGATTGGTAGGATGTTCCGATTGCCAAAGTTCCAAAATCACAGACAGCTTTGATCACAGCCATTCCATATATGAGGAGTGATCAAACAAAATGCAATATATCCACTTTAAGAAATATATGGAAAAAAAACTTTTAGTGGAAAGGCCTTAGGGATTAAAAAAAGCCATTTGGATATAATCCGCAGAATGGATAAAACATAACAACACAATATATTTTGTAGCTCTCGTATGATATGAGGAGTAATTATCACGAAAAAAATGAATTTATTACGTTTTGATTGACCCAACTGGATTTATTACGATTTGATTAATTGGTAGTTGAGGTTTTAATAATAGGAAATTCAATTCTCTACAAAAAGTTTCATATAAAGTATATCGAAATTTTGCTTCGTTTGCGAGATATATTGTAAAAACTGAAAAGGCAGCATTTTCACCCCTATCACCAATTTCCACCCTCTAATTTAATAGCACTCCGCGGTTTTTTCTTCTTAAATGACCCATTAACCGATTCCTGCAATAAAAACCCGTAAACGTCTTAGTTCCTTATTGATTTGTTTTCTTAGGACATAATCAATAGCCTAAGATGTTGCCTTTTATAATAAGTAATATATAATATATACCTACCCTCAACTGAATAGCTAAATATAAGGCGTTAAGTACTTGCCAGGTCTTTGATAAAGAGGTACCTGTTCTGAATTTTAATAAGGTTCATTGACTCAAAATAACCGTAGCTTGAAATATGACTACAAACATTTATTATTTATTAGTTATTACTTATCGCCAGTCTTTAGCATATTAAATTGTCGCGTTAAACTGAGCGACAAAATATGCCACGGTGCACTGTATTATGCTAGGGTTAATTAAATTTATGAAATAGTAACGAGTACTCGTACCAGCAATAATGGGATTTAGCCAGGTGTTGGACATACATGCGGCTTATTAAAACCGATTTATAGGCCTAGCTAGACACACAGACTATATATTTAGTCTAGTTTACACAGAATTGCAGAGAAATAAAAAGAGTGTATCTATCTACATATATATTTGAGTGATCAGGATGCATCTAAGCATTCCTTACGTTCAACCAGCAATGATACAAATAAATACACCAAGCACACGGCGCATGCGCGGGCTTCGCTTATTTCTCAGTCGGGCGACTCCGTGACGTAACAATTTAAAAATATTCTTGTGAAATATCCAACTAGTCCTCCTTGACGGCACCTTATGCTATGTACACGTATCTTTATTATCTGATCAGTCGTGTTCCGTGACGAAAGTAATTAATTGTGTTTCAGAGCTAGGGAAATATAATTGTGTCTGTCTGTATCTGGAAGAGCAACCTATACATAGCTGCCTTCCAAGGCACGTATGTTTTAACCACGGTTATAATTAAAAAACAATGAAATTTTACACTAAAAAAACATTAAACCTAATTGTAAATCGCATATTCCAAAATCGCATATTCCATACTTCAGATGTCAGATGTCATCGGAGACGATGAATTTAGAGTTCATGCTTTTCAATTTTTAATTTTATTCCTTAACAAAAAATGGTAACGCCACTGGATAGTTTTCTGAAATAAGAATCCACATTAACTTATATTGTCATTTACTGAACTAAATCTACTTCCGGAAATGTTTCCAAGTGCACATCCTAAGTACTTACTTAATGTCAAAGTTCGTAATCGAAAAAATCGCGACTAACTTCACACCAACGAAGAATGGTAAATCGCTGGTGAAGTTACATGGCTTCACCGATTTGTGACATACTACGACGATATGACCACAACCGAACGAAAAATTTACAAAAACACGTGTAGAATGTCACTACTAGAATGAACGTCTAGAATGAATGTCACGTCTAGTGTCACGTGTCATCCGGATTATAATCAGAGGTTCCAAAATCGTCAAAATCTACATACAATTTGAGAGAGTGGAGGATTAAGATTAAGATAGATGGACGCGAGACAATTATATTTCCCTTGCCTAAAATACAATTACCTTGGTCACAGGATCTACAACTGATCAGATAATAAAGATGGCATAAAGTGGCATAAAGTTCCAGATGGCATAAATAAAGTGCCACAAGGAAGACCAGTTGGTTTCCCAAGCATATTTTTAAAGTGTTACAGGAATTTTGTCACAGGGTCGACGGATTGACCAAATAATAAAAATACGTGTAGGTACACAGCATAGGTGACCTAAGGAGGACCAGTGAATTTCACAAGAATATTTTTAGATTGTTTATTTTGTCGGGGCGGTTCCTTACGTATATAAAAGAACAGCCGCGCCGCGGTGGTTCTCTAGACAGTACCTAAATTTAATTGCCCCATATTGAGTAATTTCACTAATTTCTTCACTCGATGTGGAAATTAAGATATCACATTATTAAGATAGCCAATAAAATAATTTTATTAAACCAATAATTCACGATCTAGATCCAATTTAATTATCTCGAATAACAACGTACAAAGCAAATAAACTACAGCAAATAAACTACTAAACGTTATTTTATGAGTTATAAAATCTAAATAAAAAGTTAGTGTTAAAAACTGAAGAACATAAATTAGGAATCTAATGTATAGCGAATCATAAACATTTATGAGGCTAATATGATGAAGTTCGTTAGCTCGTAGATAATATGCAATCTAAGTCTAGATATTCTCATTCCAGTCCGTTTTATAACATGGCGAATTGCCAAGATGGAACTGCCGGGGATCATATTATTTTACTCTCGTTATCAGTTCCGCTGTTTCATTAATAAATGTGCATATTTTTTATTCAACAGTTAGTAGTCTGGTTAAATTTTGTATATCATAAAAATTATACACATTATTCGATTCTCATCGGAGTTTCAAATTATAATTATTCTAAAAGAGGTTTCGATTTTCAATAATTTTTACTTCGCCGACGTGCGGTGACCTAAAAGGTATAATGCCTAGGTAGTAGTAGGTATAGTTCTCTGTACTTTAAGATTTCCGAGTGTCACAATTTGTTTTCAATATACAGTCGGCTAACATCAAAAGCTTTTTATAGTTGTTTGTTTATCCTTTACTCTTTACCGCCATCCGCCTGAATTGTGACACTCGGTAAATTAAAACTCCAGTCCACTATACCTAGGTATAATTAATTATAATTATATAATTATGTGGACCTTCTTGCTATGTTCCCGGCGAGGCCCTCAGTTTTAATTTACATACATGGTGATACATATTAGAATGTTTCTACCTACGTCTATATTCTATAATTTAGTAAAGCTTATAGTTTTAATTGACCAGTCTATATTTTATATACCTTCTGCAAATCATTTATATAAAAGTCCGGTCACTTTTTGATGTGCCCTGAAATGTCGGCGTTTTTTTGTGCTGGTCAGTTCCCTGTCGTGTACGAGGGCGGTTTTAGGAGGGATTTCTCTCCGATTCTAGGGAGTTACTTGACTTATTGAATTTATAGACTGCCTATACCTATACTATATAGGGATCAGTAGAAACATATCAGGCATTTCATTTTGTGTATTAGGAGGCCCGGCGCACATTCAGTCTCGATTACGAACTATATAACTAATCCGTTAAAACATCTGATAAAACAAATTCAACCCACATTAATAACACCAGTTTTAGTGGATCTGGAGACTTTCCAACACTATTCGAAACGTGGTTATTTAGTTAACATAATATTCGTGGAGAACGAAATGTACAAACAAGAACGAAATGTACAAACAAGGTATGAGAACAGAAGAAACAAGACAGAAAAATTGATTTGGGTAAAGGAAAAAAGAACTCTATTGTTTTTGAGCGAAATCCCATAATAAATACCCCCAATATCGTACAGTATAGTTCTGAAACTACATTACATTAAGATGACATTAATATTACTACCATAAGATTGCCATTCAGCGTAACATACCAATTTCATACAAATCGATTAATAAATGGCCGCGGTAAGGATAGCGAAAGCTATAGGTATGCCCGCGTGTTTGATGCCCTTTGATATCGCGTGATATAATCATTCATTCTGACTTGGCGACACAAGGTCGATTTAGCGCCGCGGGTAGGACCGAATGACCGTGTTCAAACCCTGCCACTACCACACTTTTTTTCTATTTTATGGGTATTGCTATTTTTTTAAATATCCACTTAATTTCTTTTATTTATTCCAAATTCCAATAAGTTTTGAGACCTTACTTAATTTTTAGTGTTTCGCCTGTAAAGTTGCTAAAATATGTGACCTCGATAAGAGGGGGCCGAGCGATATCATCGCTCCTTACCCCTAATATCTATGTAGGCCGAGACCGCCTCGTAAGGGGGAGGCCGCGCGTTTCACGTGACCCTCCCCACAAAATGTGATCAGTGTCACGTGAAGTTACGCAGCGTCCTCCGGTCCTGGCTGATGCTACAATGACAAAGTACATACTGATGAATTTGCAAAGACGGCCAGTCCATAAATAGCAGACATTTTTATATTCTAAATCGACTCAAAATCTTGGCAAATTTTAATCTCGGCTGATTACGATTTGTAGTAAAAATATATAAATTATATATCCAAGATGGCGGATATTTTTGCCATTTATGGTAAGAATCAACTCAAAATCTCAGGAAAATGTCTCAGGAATTTTGGGGTCGCTGATCACGATTTTTTTGTCAAAATAAATATTCTATATGTATGGCGTTTTGAAGATGGCGGACATTTTTTGCCATCTAGGTATGGTCAGAATCAACTAAAAATCGGTGTCTGATCACGAATCTTTTCTCAACCCAATATACAAGATGATGGCTACAATATGGCGGATATTTCTGGCAACCCGGTAACATTAGGGCGATCAGCGCCCTAATGTTAATGCAAGTCTAAACGTCACCGCTGTTGCGCCATTTTAACACGTAGATTGAACCTCTTGTAGATGTTGTATGCTCTCCAGTATCTCTATAAAGCCACTGTATATATACGAGGTATATGGAGGTAGGTATATTGTATGTAGCTAAAATGTCTACCTAGACCTAGTAAAGTTTTTCCAATGTAAATTGAAACCCATAGAGGGCGGCATCCTTTGTGAATGCAAAGGATTGCCGCGAAACAGAAAGGATGCTGCGCTCTATCGGTTTCACTTTACACTGGAAAAACACTGGATATTTGACTTCAGTAAGTAAGTAATACAAGGTGTCTCCAGAGAGTTTTGCGCTTTTAATTTATCTAAAGCTCTAATAAAGTATGTTGATATCAAATTGCCAGATTTATTGCAATGGACAAAGCAACAAGCTTTGGAAATTTAATATCAGAATTGATAATTGTCACAATGGATCGGTTTGGTGCTCAACTACGCGCGTTTTGTGTCCGCAGTTTTTTTAATTGGTGTCTGTTTTGTGTTATGCTCCTGACAACGTCAATGAAGCACCTAAGTAGTACCAATCTTATTTAGTTCTGAATAAAGATACTTAAAAAAAGTGTTTGGCTTGAAATATAATGCCCCCCTAGACTCCTGCGAAATGTGAGCACTAAACAAAATATTGACCGTGGTCGTGATGCAGTTGCCCAAGAGCCACGCAGATGATGTACATCGATTATATAATTTTCCATACAAGAATTTCCAGTAAATGTAGTTTTAAGTATTAGGTAAATGAGGTTTGTTAATATACTTAGGTACCTAGTTAATGATAGCTGAGAAAAGTTAGAAAGGAAAGTGCAAAACTCTCTGAGACACGTTGTGTCATATAGGTATGGTAACTAAATTGCTTATCACGAAAATAAAATAGAATTCGGATATAACGACCCTCAAGGGACCACTTAGGTGGACTAACCGGACGACGCACAAAACGAACGATTTCATTTGATTCACCAGCTTCTAAACAGTGTATTGGAGTTAGTATTTTCGTCGCTAAAAACTGTTAGTCGTTATATCCGAATTAAAGGTAGGTGCAGTAGCCCGACCTTTTATATTCGCGAAAATACAAAAATAAAATGTGAGGTGGAACTGTTCAATAATTATTAATTTATTAGGGATAGGTATCCTGATACATCTACATGTTAGAAAAACAATTTTTGTAAGGGATTTGCTCTATTTTTGTTTACTTCATAATTTTTTTGCTATTAGGTATACCTACCTAGTAAAATCCTCGGTAAAATTGTATTTTGGAATATCGTTTTATTTAAATTGTATAAGAATCCTAATAATAAGAATAGGTACTACCTATATGTCGTTTATTTTTTTATAAATATATGCTAGAAAAAATATGTTTTCTAATAGAAAAGAAATTTCCCGTACCATATAAAACTTAAAACCGAACTGGAAATAATATATGACCGGGATGATTTTCGGGGAAATTCTGGGGCTGTAGGGTTACTTCAGTTATTTATTAACAATGGACTTAGTCAAACATTTTCGGAAACAGAGGATTTGTTGATAATTTTGTTTACGTTACTGATGACAACGGTAGAGAGCGAGAGATGATTCTCTACATTAAAAATGAAAAAGGCATTTTACGCAACAACATGGGGGAAGATAGACTCTGCGTTGGCCATGTTAAGTATTGAGACCTTCATAAATAATATTGTAAATTACAATGAAGAAGTAATCAATCATTTTGCGAGTGCCAAAGAAGGATTGAACTAAAATTTAAGACTGTTTAGGTGAGTTAACACATATTTATTATCATATATGCTCTTATTTTTAACCAATAATTTGCTCTCACACCTTTGGCATTGATTACATATTACCTCGTGTTTTTCTTGAAATTGACCCTCCCGAAAAATTGACTATCAGCCGCCACTGTTTTCTATAACAATGTTATTTTCCTTGTATCTATCTCAACGCATAGCAAGCGATTACTAAAGGTATCTGATATAGAAACTGCAGTCTCTCTCCATGATAAGACGAGTCTTATATGCTTCTTATATAGGTAACTAAATCAAAGTAAAAGGTGGCTTTTTTAATAATTAACAAATAATGTAAATATTACGCCTAGGAAATGCGTAATTCCGCAACATATTTTTTCTAGGCCTAAGTAGATTTGAATTATCTTTGAATTTCCTGGGATTCCAGCGGCATTCCCTTGGATTCCAGTGGAATTCCTTAGGATTTCAGTGGAATTCCTTGTGATTTCAGTGGAATTCCCTGGGATTCCACCTGAAAGGGGATTCTAGATTCTACTGAACACAATTTTGGAGGTGGTTTACTCCCACTTGATCGATCGTTGATTGCAAAAAATAAAGTATACAGAATAAATAAGTAAACCTTGGAAATATGATCGAAGGAAATATGAATCTACATACAAACGACCGTACTCATTTAGCTGCTTGATATTGCTAAATCCGGAAACAGCCGTGCTCCCGAGCGTGCTCCAGTGCTAGGATGTACAATAAAAATACATAATATAATGACTTTAACGAGGACTTGAGCTTAAAATAACAACCCATACTAGGTACTGCGAGGAAAGCCTTTATACATCTATGTCAACCCCAAATTTCAGTAGGTATGTAGGTACATATACATTTGTGCAATTGAAGTTGGGTATCTTCCGAGGTATCTTCCCTATTATGTCAATCAACCGTATTATGTAGGTCGATATGATATACTTAGTTACCGTGGGTTGCCTCATGAAAGGCACCACCTACATAACAGGTAAGTATATAGGTATTGGCGTTGATTAAAGGAGTTCGTATAGTGTATCGCTTAGAGAACTAGGTTTTCGGCATTTTTTACCGTTAGTGTGTCGATAATTTGTTTTGACTAAAACCAGCACTTGATCGACCTGCATAGACATACAAGAATTACAAAATAGCAGCTACACAGCGATAACACAGCATGAGCAAAGTCTTACTGTGCCATGGGTACACTGGGTAGGTTACCTACCGTAGGTACACTTATACCTACTACATTTTGCTATACGATAAGATGTAGGTAGGTGGGTAGGTACCTACCTACTTTTTTGTTGACTAGGCCAGGTAGAAGTTTTATATTTTAACAATGACAATGACACCTTACTGGACTCATTGGTCACTGGAATACAAGTCACTGAAACACCAACGAAACCAAAAAATTTAAGAATGTTCATGTTCATGGTACTTAGTAGGTACTTTCTATTAAATGTTTTAAATTCTCACCTTCGATGCAGACGACGTGATCTCTTATCTGCTGGGCTATGATGCCATCCGGTATTAGGTCTATTAGATCGTAAATTGCATATATCGATGGATGAACACTTTCAAATCTTTGAATTTCTTGCCTGATGGCCAAGGAATTGTTTAAAAATGGTTGTAAATGCACACGCGAATTCATTGTTACGTCACTTTTTAATGAAATTAATTATTGCACACAGGTAAACATAATAAAAATACTGAATTGTTATTCTTGTTTATAACAACACTGCACTATTCATCATAAATTGTTACTTAAAATTAGAAAACACATCACCAAAATTAGCACCACTTAAACGTAACTACGAACCGAGTATTTTAGTGAATATATTCATGGTATTTTAATAATAAAACACATAAAATTAATAGGTTAGGTGTAGAACGACCGTACACTCCCTCCACTAGTTCACCATTTATGTATATTCGCGATAAAAGCGACAGTAACGTGTTTCGCAAAGAATGTTAACCAACTTGACAAATAACCTAAGACACAATCCGAATTTCTAGATTTTTACATCGTACCCTCATACATGAGAAAGTTTTCTAGAGTCTAGGTATAAAATATGTAGTGGCGGTTTAGCTCCTGGCGTATAGATGGCAGAAGAGTTTGAGAACAGTCCGTAATATCAGATCCGTGTCACAGAAAATAGAGAACTATCTCGGTAAACCAAAGCATTATGTTATGTTGTATAAGAGATGGCGTGTAGAGAACCAGTTCACTATTCAGTTCCTGTGATGATTACAGGAGTTTCAATCAACGGTTCCTGCGTTGAGCAAGACTAGTAAGAGTACAAGTATAAGTCATTCAAGGGATTCAAGGGTTCCTGTCCTGAAACTACTATACACCAGGCGCTGTCCTGTAGGTTGTACTATTGTAGTTTATCTATGGGTTATACAATATTTTTTAATACAGCAGGAGAATGTTCATCCAATTGTGGATAGTTATTCATATTAAATAAACAGTTATTATGTATATATGTATGTGTACCTAAGTAGGTATATAGGTACCTATAAAACATTTATATTTCTAAATTTGCTGGAATAGTAAGGCTATCCGTTCCATCCTTCCGTAAGGACATTGCTGCATCTTAAAAGAAAACGTTCCGTTCGTGAAAGCCTTCGAAAATGAATTCCGTTCGTCAAAGCCTTTATCAACGAATATTTTGTGAATAAATAAAAACAATACGCGATATTGGTGAGGTATCTAGGTACAGAGTGGCCGCAGTGTGTTGTGGTACTGTGTGCGCCAAACAATTAATCATTCGAAATTTATTTTACAATGACGTCTCATATTGTTCTGTTGGTGGTTGCTAATCATTCTTTGAAGTCATTTCTTAGATGTCCCAAGGATGGTGAAAGGTAATGCACATTTTATAAATTGGTATTGGAGTACCAATTATAATAATATTCTAATAATAACGCCTGTTTAAGTAAATAAAATAACAAGTATGTACCTAAGTACTTTTGCGGTGGCAGAAATGGAAGGTAGATTGATAAGAATTGTTACGTCACAGGATTTTTCTCATAGACGCCTGATTGATATTATTTTCGTTTAAATGTATCCAATTTGCGAAGTTTGGAAGTTCTCTTCCTGTCTAGGCACTAATCTTTAGTAAACTAACTAGGGAGCGGGATCTATCCAACACTTTTTCGCGATATCGTATACAAGCCACGAAAACTACACAGCGCAGAGCGTGCGGGTAGTTTTCAGTGCGAACAAGTATGCGTATAAGATAGTAAGGAAAATTTAGAGATTAGATCCCATACCGTGTTATATTTGTTGAGAGAATCGTTAGAATTAATATTTCAAATCAAAAATTGCCATTCATTGCCAAATTTCATTTCATTTTACAAGCCATGTCATTATCACTCATTTCGTATTGATAAAGTAATGAAAGCTGCTCACTTAAATTTCTTTAAAAACTGTGATTTCTCGTCTAAACTAAAATGTGTTCGCGGTTTGGAACCGAGTCATTAAGAAATATTAATGCTGAATTTGATAAAGGCACACCAAATAATTATTAACCATTATTATGTGCCATATTTGGTGTTAAAAAATTGCTACTATATAATCTACAATTTCCTCAATCCTAGATACATAAAATATCCATGTAATCGAGATTTCATTGGTTGTCAATAGATATGAGGGCGATTATCATCAATATTATTTTGACGTCGAATATACAGTACCTATGTATTTGTTTTTACCAATGTAATGTTCAATAAATACCCATATAAATTTATATTTTAGTTTTCTTTAACACATGTTTAGCAAAATCTACAGAGAACAATATATTCGCACGATCACCGTATTGTAATCGACAGCCACAATTGTGAGTGCATTAATTAAAAGATACTCGTATAAGGCACGCCTGTTTATAATATACCGAGTGGATAGACTACGATTACAGATAGCATGTAGGTATAATGCTATAGATGCGAACAAACTATTTTTAGAGAAGCTATATCTCCTCTGATGCTATACTGGGGCAAGCGGACCGCAGATTGGTAAGCGATACCTTACGCTTACCAATAGCGTGCTGAGTTGAAAACGAAAATGCCTCATGTATGGCATCAGCGGAGATCTAGCTTCTCTGTTTAGCGTCTTTGAAAATAGCTTGATTTGCTTGATTAGCTAATGCATTATAAATGCTCTCTGCAATCGTGGTTTGTCCAACCCGGTATATATACTGTGCCCAATGGTTTCCCGATATGTAAACTGTGATTTTATCAGTTACAATTTTCTTTTGGTTTTTTTACTTATACATAGGTAAGTACCTACATCGAAAGAAAATAGTTTCATCGGAAAATTATAAAACAAAACAATTAATTGATTATTTAAGAATATTAAATTGATTAATCCACTTGACGACTCTGAACAAATTGTCAGACCCACCCTTTTATCTCGCTATATACTTAATATCCTACATCCATTCAAATAAACGCAACTAAACACGTTTACATTAATTATAGGTAGAATTTTATTGTCAGTAGAAATATTTGCATGTGATCGGTATATGTATATATGTCTGAGAACGAAGTGGCAAGTGGCGGTCGTTGGCCACAGTGGTATAAATATCCAACCGGTCTTCTACTGTTGTCTTTCACGGCTCATGAACTTCCTTATAAAGCGAAAACCGCAAATATCTACGTTTGAAATACATCGCACTGTTTCGGTAGTGTCAAATCAGGCAGTTTACAATCGTGAACTACTAGTAAGTACTAACACTCCCAATTAGAATATTTTATTGATTACGATTAGAATGCAGATTTATACATACCTATACATATACGTATATGTAATTCATCAGTAATTACCCACATCTACATAAAACATAAAATATATTAGTTTCATACATAAATACATGTACGTACTATCAAAGTTTACAGAGTATATATATATATATATATATATATATATATATATATATATATATATATATATATATATATATATATATATATATATATATATATATATATACTCTATATATATATATATATATATATATATATATATATATATATATATATATATATATATATATATATATATATATATATATATATATATATATATATATATATATATATATATTCTGTAAACTTTGCTACTATGCAAGTTCTAGCTTTGCTTGGCATTTGCTTACTTCATTGTTTTCTCGCTTATTCATTGTCTATATATATATATATATATATATATATATATATATATATATATATATATATATATATATATATATATATATATATATATATATATATATATATACCTAATATCAGTGAGGTAATTAGGAATATTTGTGTCATACAATTAATTTTTTGTACCTATCCCATCTTTGTGAAAATAGTTTTAACTACATAAGAATTAGCATTAACTACATTAGCGGAGTAACCCATTTTTTTCTTAATTGCTCGTATAATAGTCAGAATGGCCAATAGCTAATAGAAGAGTAATAGTGTATAATAGGTTAGTAATATTGTATTGCAAAACCATAACAATTCATGATGTTTATTCATTGGAAACATTTAAAGATTAATAACGCAAATAAAAATATAATAAAATTATTAGCTAAAATATAAACAGGTAGGTAAAGTCAAAGTAAATTAAGAAAACCCCACTAAATTTACACCTTAGGAACTGCTGATTTATGTTGGTCAGACAGACGGTCACCTATTTTTACACGCTTTTATTAGTTTCACCTGTATGTTTCACCTGTATTATATCATGTAATGGAATCTTTAACGAGATTTTCACCCACTTCAAAACATCAGATTCAACGGAAACTGTGCTCACTTATCAAGGACCGATGACAATACAATAATTTGACAACTTTGTCTTAACTTCCTCATCACCATCATTAGAAACCAGGATAAAAAAATCTATCTCACATTGGCGCATTCGCCACAATATAGAATTTATTGATCGCAGTTTGAGTTATTTGTATAATCCTGTTCTTTAACTACTAATTGCACCCCACACTTTTTAACAAATTCTTAATAAAGTCCTTTAAATTCCCTTTAAATCGTGTGTGATTTAAAGGGAAACCGAAATAAAAAGTAAAAATAATGTTTTATTAAGATTTTGTTAAAAAGCGTGGGGTGTAATAGGACGTCAAATTCTATGTCTAAATTGCATATGTAAACTTTGTGCGGATCGCAAGTTTAAAAGGAACTAACGTTGATTCATTAATAATATTTTTTTGATCGGTTATGTCTTCTATAACAACATTTTCTGGTATACGTTGGGGATACTTTTATCAAGTTTTTGGTTTGATAATTGTCCAGCGTCTGAATCAATTAATATTTTATACGTATTTGTAATATCGTTAATATAATACAGGTTCTTGGAATTTACTGTAAAAAGCGGATTTAAATAAACGTTTGTTCTGAGAAGATCAGGTTTGGCTTGAAATTGTCTAGGTTCATAGTTTGAATTTGGGTGGTTGGGTTGTCGACAGGATTCGATTGATCTCCTGGATCCGCTTCTATCTAGACTCAACTGATGGAGAAAAAACATTTCAAGATGGCGGATCTTGAAATTTTGTGATCTTCGGGGTCGATTTGTTCGAGTCAAATATTCCAACTGAATTTTAAAAGTACGCCTTGGTTGGCTTCATACTATGACTTGAGTAATTTGGCGAGATGGGCGTCAATAGCATTAGTTGCAACCTGTCTAGGAGAAGAAACGATCTAAAATTGAACCCGGGACCGTGTTTTGTTATGCACAAGTAAGCTTCAAGCTGAAATAAGTATACTTAAGAAGAGTCAAATCACTAGTACTGTAATAAATTAACAGGCTAGTACTTTAATACTAGTACTGTAAACTAAGTACCTACTGTAATAAATTAATAGGCAAACGACTATGCAACAATGACGGATTGAATGAAATGACTTAGAAACATGTCCAGCGGTAACTAATAAATAAAAAGTAAATTAATAGTATCAACAAGCTTTTATTTAAATGTTCTAAAAATAGGAAAATAAACTTTGAATTAAATTAAACCCATCAATTTATTACATTATCGAAACATTTTGCTGATCTGATATACCTAGTGATTTTTAAGACTTATAACTCCTAGAAAATTGATGTACGGCGATAATATCCGTTCATAACTTTTTTCCTTTGGTGTAATAATGACAACTATTTTTCATTCGATAGGTGATACGAAGTTTTAAGGTCATTTCGAAGTTTTAAGGTCTCTTATGGAATTTTCATTAAATTAGCGGATTAGGTAAAAAAAAATATTTTTTAAATGTCGGCCACAATAATATTACCGACGATATTACAATTTGACTATATAATTATTGAATAGTTTTCCTCTCACTCTGCTATCTCATAATATGCGGCATAGTTGACCAATTGATAATCAGTTTCGGTTTCAACACGAGCAGATTCATTGGCATTTAAATTATTCTATAACATAATATGATTATCAATTTGTAATAGGTACTGTGCTACACATTAAAATTTAGTGTTCGTATATAATAACAGAAAGTTTATTTGCAGCAATATAAGCGAATCTGTCGTTGATTCTAATAATTATTATATAAAAATCTATTTTGTGCTATATAATACAATTAAGACGTTTCACGAGTAAAGTATAAGGTAAGACCTATATTTATATTAAGCCAAAGATATATATATATATATATATATATATATATATATATATATATATATATATATATATATATATATATATATATACATACATATATATATATATATATATATATATATATATATATATATATATATATATATATATATATATATATATATATATATATATATATATATATATATATATATATATATATATATATATATATATATATATATATATATATATATATATATATATATATATATATATATATATATATATATATATATATATATATATATATATATATATATATATATATATATATATATATATATATATATATATATATATATATATATATATATATATATATATATATATATATATATATATATATATATATATATATATATATATATATATATATAAATATATATATATATATATATATATATATATATATATATATATATATATATATATGTAAACTGCTGGCAAATAAGGGCAAGGTTGTATTAATTTTTTTTAATGAAATTTTGGATGCATATATCTTCAGAATAATATGGGATATCAAAACATGGTTTCCAGGACGTTTTTGGAAATTTTATTGATAACAAATGGCTAGAATATCATGTTTCTATCGTGCCCAAACAATGAATATAAAGGGTGGAAACTAAACCCCTACAGAATTTAGGAAAACCAAATATGTTCGATAAAACAAATTTGCCCGTTTTTTTGATATCTCGCTTAATTTCGTATATACGGGGTTTTTATTTAAAGTAGGACATTTTTTTGAAATTGCCTCTTACTTAAAAAACCAAGTAATGGTTTTTTTCTTATTTTCAAGTAAGCTTGCATACCTCCAACTATATCAGTAGCTAGCATTGTCACTTCTTATACAAGGTGCCTGGGAAAACATTTAATAAGCAAGTGTCACAAAAAGTCTGTAAATTTAAATAAGCTAAACCCTGTATAACTAAAATGAACGGTAATTTTAAACCTTTGAAGGGAAACCTTGTAGTCAAATATCTCGAAAGAGCTTTTAATTTTTCTGCATCGGATGAGTATTATCAAAATTACAATTTCGTTGTAATTACACGGTAAAGCCCTATATAAAACATTAAAAAACCTGCGGTAGTAACTAATGAACTGGTGGGCTAAGCATTGCAACAAAGAAGTCACCACTGGAAACAAGAAATGTTTTGTTTGACATTTGGTAATGCAGCAGCAGAATATCTAAACATTGTGTTGATACTGTTCATGTCGATAGTTTTGATTGATAAATATTGCACAATTTTCATATAACCAAGTGTATAATGTCACAATTGACAACAACAGAAAGGAAAAATTGTATTCACCTGTTTAATGAGGGTTTTACGCAACATACTGTTGCTAAGATATACGACGTTAACCAAAGTATGGTTCACAAATTAAAAAAGAGGTTTGATGAAACAGGAAATGTTAACATTTTGTACCATGGATTGTGAAAAAAAATTGAGGCTAGAGAAGAACGGATTTTGATAAGAAATGTTCGTAAGAATAGGAATCAAAGTTCGAGAAAAAATAATGATACATTTCGGAACCAAAGAGTTTTGGTCTCAAATCGCACGATAGGAAGGACGATTAATCGTAACAGCTTAAGGTAAGTTTTCTACAAGAGTGAATCGTGTGTTTATCCTACTTATGACATAAAAGTGTAGGGGCTGTGTGAAAGTGTAGGCTAGAACCGTAAAAAAATCATCAGTTTAAAATTACGTATTAAAAAATCGAGGATCATTTTTTTATGCCACTTTGTAATCCTAATACCTCAACTGTACAATTTTTCTAGAGCCTGGCGTCGAGCAAAATTGGAAAAAATAGCTATCACTTTCGCAAAATGGATGGGTTTCAGAAAAAGAAACATTTCTTCCAGCATATTGTTTAACTATTGCCCAGTCAATTATTGTCCCACTAATGTTTGCCCTTATAAATGTATTACATTTCGAAATAAAAATCGATTTTAAAATAAATTGAGTTGAGGAATCTAGGTCAGATAAAAAAATATACGGTATGTACAAATATTTTTTTATTTCAGGATATTTTTATTTTAGATATATATAATTAGCGAATATATGAAGCTGCTACTGGCTACTGCATTAATTTGTACTGATTCTATTTCGCAATTCTGATTCCATATGTCGGTCATTCGTCATCCTCTAATGTGCCTCCGTGTGAATCCAAGTGGAGTGAGGCATACATAATTTACCCATACCAAAGTTCTCAAATGTCTGTACATATCAACAAAAATAACTAGCATGCTTTAATATAACATTGCAATGCCACGTTTTATCTATTCAAGTTTCAAATATTATGTTACATATGATTGTAGTTAAAATATGTCCACATATGTAACTAGAACCATGTGTTACACTAATACTGTATAAAAAATTGACTATATCGCCAAAGGATCATGAAATAAATATTTGAAATATGATTTCAAACTACGACGTTGTCTACGATTATTTTTTTATATATTTTATTGTTTTGTGTAACTTATTTTTATGTACTTAGGATTACATATCTGTAAGTTCATATACCAACTTAAAGAAGAAACATTTTCATAGCAGACGAAAAGAAAGACGACGTTCTTAGTAATTCTGTCAGTGGCGGCTCGTGATTTTTTCGGGTAGGAAGACACCGGGGGGATAGAGAACCCATAGTGAACTCCCACAGGCCAGTGCAATTTGATTTTGATCCGGACCAAATTTATAACATGCTGAAAATTTCGGGAAATGTTCAGAACAATGCTTTTATTGATATCAATTACCTTTATTGATATTGATAAAACCTCCGCCATCTTGTTTTAATAACTGAGCACATAAAAGAGAAAAAGCATTTTGGACATTGCACCCACAAAACCAGTATCTAAACTGTGAGAGCATCTGTTGAACTTTCTCGACACGGTTTTATTATTATTCGATTTTCTTACATTTTTGATATCAGTAAATCTGGTATAGGTGGCCTATATTTTTTTATTAGCGATTTATTATTCATCAGTTCAATTATGTTATTAACGGATTTCATAGTTACGACGCAATGTCAATAAGCACGGAACATAAAACACCCACGTTGCCACAACCTCTGCCCATCCGATTCGAGAGGCTAGAAGGGCAAATGAGAAAGTGTCCCCCTGGCTAGAGAAGACTTTAGGGAGCAACTACAAATTTTGAATCCCGCATGCGCGATCGCAGTGACAGATTTAATCCCGATGCTCTGTCGAGTAACCTCGTGACAAAATTCCGGTAGTGTGATAATCTAAAAATATTATTAGGAAACCCACTTGCCCTCCTGGGCAGACCTTATGGAACACGTAATTTTGTGGACTGCCCAAGTCTCAAATGGTTGCTTGACAATAAAAAAAACACCTCTAACACGCATTGCGGTGGTTTATGATGTTTCCTTCGGAAACCACGGGTTTTACAAAAAATTCTATACTTACCAAAAATATTCCTAGTAATTGTGTTTTTCTACAAAAAATTCTTTTGCTAATTTAATTTTTCCAGTGGGTTTCGAGCAACGGACGATAGAAATGAACAAAATGATGAAAGTGCAATATTAATTTCACTTTCACCTCTTTTAAGATCTTAATAAAAAAAATCAATCCTTGGGAAAAATAATAAGGATAAAAGTTGTAGCAAATTTAGTTTTCAACGAGTGTGTTCATTATCATTTAGGTATACGTTACAGACAAAATTAAACGAGATAATGAAAGAAAAAAATGCAGAAAATGTCGATTCTAGATAAAAATTATAAGGATGAATATTGTAGGAAATTTTATTTTAAACAACATTGGTTATTGCCATCTTTCGTGTGAAATTGAAAATAAAACGAGTTAGGTCTTCAATAAGAAAAATCACCCTTAAATTTACGAGAATGAAAATCGCTACTCAAATCTTTTCCGTATCAATCATAATTTTATGGGCTATAAGATGGCCTAAAGTTCTAACTTCCGTCTAGTGAACAAAACAAATCAATTTGTCAAAATTAAGTGTCAAAAAATAATTATTGGATATTATAGCAGTATTTAGTTTATTTGTAATAATATTTTGTTTCAGTAAATTATGCTGAAACTTATTTTACTAGCACTATGCTGCTATGGCTTTATAGAACCCAAGGATCCTAATATTGAAGAGGAAGAGTTAGATGCGTACAATTTTTTACGGGCCATCAATAAGAAGACTGAAGAAAATGAGCATAAAGTGGCTGTAGCTAACTGGGCGTATGCTAGTAATTTGACAGATGAAAATTTGCAAATTCAGGTAAGTTTTTAATACACCAGTTTCTATGAGATACAAATTTTTGATAATAATTAGGTGTTAAAGTTAAAATAATATATCTTGACGTATGTGACGACATATAATATGTATGTAATCAATTTGTTAACCAGATAATGCCAGTGGCCATCAAACTGTTTCTTAATTAAACTGTCATATCATCATAACCTTGTATCAGAGTACTACATATCAACGAGCAATGACAGCTGATGTTCCAATTTTTAGAGCGCATGCGCGAAATATGATTGCTAGCTGTCAAAGGAATACATAACCAGCCGGATTTTAGTTAGGGGTCGGGTAGACAATTTTTCGTTGTAGATGCTTTATTCGAAGCCACTTCATAGTTTTCTCAGTCTACTACGATGTCTACCCTTCAACGAAATTGGATCACCCCACATCAAAGGTGCCGACAGCTTATGTCGCTACTCATCGGTTTGTAGTACTCTGCTTTCATTATATCATCATAATCATTTCGGGCTGACGTAGGTGTGGACGTAGGTGTAGTACTCTGCTTTCATTATATCATCATAATCATTTCGGGATGACGTAGGTGTGAGCATAATTATGTCAATTTTAAGGCTAATTTTTAGATTTTGGAAGTGGAAATAGTATTAAAATACCAAAATCGTCTGCCTTTGTGGTGTAGAATAGACTGTGAGTTAAAAATCATGTAATTTACTTCATTATTTACAATTTACGTACAATGCGTACTCGCTAGCGCTCCGCAGAAATCTGCTCGTTACACAAAATAGTAATTTTCCCAACTGGTTACATAAATAGCTATTCTATACACACTCATGTCTTACAGTGGTACTTTTGGCACACATATGAGTGTCAAAAGTGATACTTAGTGATAAAAGTGATGAGTACTATCGCACTCGTGTGAAACGTAAACTATTTTTCCCACAATGTGAAAAGTAGTTCACTCGTGCGATAAAGTATCACTTTTAAGACATGAGTGAGAAAAGGTTTAGTATGATAGACATATGAAAATCATATTTAAAGCACTAATATGAATAACTCGCATGAAATTTTCATAACAATTACTTTTTATTCTTGCATCATGGCATACATAGCTCTTTTGAATGTTCAGATAATTTGACACATTCACCGAATTTGTTAAGACATTGGTGACTCTACTTCGTCTTGATCTACAAACGCATTCTCAGCCAGCAAGGAATACTTACTGACCTTAATACTTAATGTACTAGGTATTTTCTTAATGAGTGCGGGTTTATAATAATGATTTAAATGTAGTAATTAAATTACTTTATTGCAGCTAAGTGTCGCCGCGCAAATGGCAAAAGATGAAAAGGAAACGTGGCAGCAGGTGATTCAATACGACTGGAGTAGGTTTTCTGACTATAACTTAAAGCGACAATTTTCGCAATACGCTGTCCTGGGTCCTTCTGCCCTCCCGGAAGATAAATTTAAAAAACTTCTTAAAACCATAAGTGATATGGAAGCAATCTACGCTAAAACTAAAATATGCGATTTTAATCAGCCCAGTAAATGTGACTTGAGTTTGGAACCAGGTACGATATCTGTCATATGCTTTATCTCACTTGCGAGACAAAAGTTTTATAAACTATGGGTGACGCGACCTTGAATAATCACTCTCATGCGGCCAAAGAAGTATTCACTTCAATAAAAGAGCTAAATATAATATGATATGATTACTTTTGAGCTTTATTTATCATATTCTTGGTGAACAGGTAAGATCATCATCCATTTGGATCAGATTCGAAAGCCCAATCCAGATATATCCGGCAGGCTATGCATAAGTAATATTGTATTCTGGTTAATTCCGATTCTGTTACGATCGTTTATAAACTATATCAAAATTGCTTTCCGCTTTAAAACACTTGAGAGGGATCGTTGCCCAAGTCAAAGCTACATTCGCTATCTCTGTTTCTCTCTCTCCCTCATATTTGTCATATAGTTTATCTCACTTGCGAGACGAAAATTTTATAAACTGTGTCGTGACGCGACCTGACCTTGAAAAATAAAATCACTCTCATGCAACCCAAAGAAGTATTCACTTCAAAAATTCATTCAGTAGATAGTGGGAGGGTCACAATTTTGTGACTTTCCCACTCCCTTATGTGACGCTCAAATCGTCAGCTTATTGAAATGCACAATTTTCAGCATGTACCTAATTAACTCAACATACTGACGCGCTCGTTCCAACAAATGATTTTTGAAAAAATTCTGATCGGCTCTGCCCTACACGCACGGCACTTTCAGAAGGCTTAGATATGGTTACCTCCACCATATATAACCTCAACAGGGTGCAAGGTACCCCCATATGTTAATCTGCCGCGTTTGATTAAATACCAAAATCCCCTGTTGGGCTACTATTAGTGACATTTTCACGATTTGTCAATTTTCGAACCGTCAGTGTTTTATATCATTTCCATAGAAACGCTGAGATCTGACACCACCATAAATATATTATAAACCATGGTGTCATTTATACCTGAATTAAAACTGATAAAACTATAGTGTTATCAGATACAAAAAATTACAGCCATGCATATGGTTGCACAAAAAATAATGTGTACCAGGAAAATATTCCATTGGCAATAGGAAAATACGCTGCTGGCCAATAGGTTGGTATAATTTAAAATTTT
>CAXKVY010009752.1:0-22500 GCA_964058915.1 Tetropium fuscum
GATCGATACTGCGTTAAATTATGAGAACTTCTTCATTAGGGTTAGAGTGTATTCGAGATTCCGGCGCTCTACAACCCATCAAGTTTTTATAAGTTACAACGATGCTGGAGAATTCGGTGACGACGATGGTCCTATAACTGGATATTATTGCACATGCCAAGTTAGATCGAGAACACTTGGATCTTGTTCTACGTGAGCCAGCGTTTTGTGGTACCTTACCAGCTTATTATAATGTTGTTCTTCTATTCCGCATAAATATGACCAATTTTCGTGTACTAAGTTTTTGATCTGAACCAGTTCATTTTTGACCTAAACCTGTTCATTTCTGATACATACTTCCGATACATACATTCAGGTGATAATTCTCTAGGCATGGGCGATGCCATCCCGTAGTGGGCTGGTTTGATCTCAAGAACCCTTCAGGGTGTCTTCGTAGAGTATCTATTAACGTCGACAATCTCCAGAAGGTCATCCAAGAACGCAATTAGTCTTGGGTGATTAGTTAGAGAGAGCGCCTTTTCTGGGTTAATTTTTGTACCAACGTTGTATCACCTAACCATTCCGGTATCACCCAACTACTGATAACTCATATTTATTGGCAATTTACTTACTGGTCACTATGGCCACATAACCCATCATTTGTTTCTTGATGAATATAGGAGTACAAACCAAGAGAGAACCAATACATGGTTGCAATCTCTTTCTTTATATCGCACTTACGTTCCTGTGATGGAAGAGACAGAGCAATATTAATACCTAGATTATCTACATACTATAAAATATATGCTATAGAGGGTGTTCTTTTTCAATCTACCCTACGACCCTCAAGTGTTATGTAATAATAAGTTTACAATGTCTGGACAGTGTTAAATAATATATAGAAAAAGCATTTAATTAAAATGTTTTGTAAGATGTATTTTTGTTTAACTGAGAAAAGTCCGAAAATTTCATTTCCGCCTGTTAGGTATAAAAATATATTAATGATAAATAATTATAATCCGGCAATGAAACTCAATCTTTGGTGTGATGCGAAGGGTGGACAGGAACTGTTTCTCTTTGTGTGGATAAGTGAGATTATCCGACTCCCGAGTGATATAAACTAAACTTACGCACCAATTTAATTATCGCAACTAATCTACTGACAACTACGGCACATCGCAGAGGAAATTCTGTACGTCATTTGTCAACTACAGTTGAAATTGCTGTTAGTCGAGCCAAGCGGGAGCTATAGCCGTTCAGGAATTTTGCGGAATTCGTAGGAATGACCGAGAGGGAAGCCGCTGCCAATTAGTAGTGGACACAAAAAAACGAAAAAGGAACACATTCTCGCATTGACATACAAGGAATCTCGCTATAAGTTGAGATACAAGAGACATTTAAACTCACATTTTTTCAGAAAATCGTTTCTCTCAATAACTTTTCTTCTGAGGGTGGTCGAACGAAAATAATTGGTGGTATTTCATGGTCTGACGAAGATAAAACGATTCGGCTATGGTGATTTTGCAACATATTTGGGGCTGCGTGAAGTTAGCCCCGACAATTTATTTTGTGAATAACTCGAAAACAGAAGGTGACATGAAGAGAAATAGCCTTGTAGTGTTATTTAATCTGCGATTTATACTATATACAAACTAGGCTTGGAGTGCAAGGGATTTTAAATTTCTCAGTTTTGAAACTAATGACATTTATTCTGCTCGGGGCTCAACTTTGCTTACAGTTACCCGAGATTGTAGCAAAGATAAATTCAACTTTTACCCGTATTAATTTATATCTTATCCCACTTATATAAACGTAAATTTTAACTATTTATTTGATATACATTTTACTTTTAACAAATCATTACCTGCAAAATAACAAACAAACAAAATAGATCCCCGTCTGTGAATGATATTGGCTTTCTTTTTCACTTTTGTTTTAAGACCCGTCGATCGGTCTCAAAGGCGAGGATATAGAGATAATCTAGAGTCAAGATGGCCTTTGGGACCAGTTCCATTTACAAATAATCATTC
Organism: Tetropium fuscum; assembly: GCA_964058915.1. Taxonomy (NCBI): domain Eukaryota; kingdom Metazoa; phylum Arthropoda; class Insecta; order Coleoptera; family Cerambycidae; genus Tetropium; species Tetropium fuscum. The sequence goes on from CAXKVY010009752.1 coordinate 2,010, forward strand.
GTGCGGTCGTCCCGGGACTTCGCAGGAGTTCAATATTTTGTCCATGCTGTCTGAATGTAATCGACAAAATATTTGTTTCGTCGTAAATAATTTGGGATGAGTTTTATCGACTGACAAGTGACAGTAATATATTATGTGCATGTTATAATAGCAATATTATGTGCATGTGTATAAATATTATATATTCTATGTAGTTTGACACATTGTCACATCTCATCATACGTTTTTATTTTTTGGTATATGCACTAAATAATGTGATTGAGATAATACCTGTAAATACGGAAATTGGTGTTGTTGGAGATCTTAATCTAAATTTTAATAATCATAATATTGATGATGTTAACGAGTGTACCTAAGAACATTATTGTCCCATAATTTGGTTGAAATGGTATATTAAGTATTAAGAATGGTACGGCTAATTTTCCGTCGTCGGACGACAATGTTTGGAGGTCCAATTTGGCCAGAGAACGGTATAACCCCTAAAGTTCGGGATGTATGTATGTATATGGGTCGGAGTGTAGTGGAAGGTAGTGTTACACTCCCATTCCACCACAGCACTTAGGCCTCATTAGGCCCTTTGTGCATTCCTCCTTTTTACTTGAGTACTTTTCTTCAAACCATCCTATTTATTACGGGTGGCCTGGTGGCAAAGTCTCTACAATTTGTATGTATGATAGTATGGTTCTGAGTTACCGAGATTAATTACTCTGGTCCTCATTACCATTTATCTGGGACCACGCGTCCGCGGCAGATGTGTTGAGTGTTCCCAGGTCTCGGGCAGACGCCACAGTCGGGGCCCAAGTCTGCCTAGGTCACCCATCCAAGTGCCTCCAACGCCCGCCCAGCATAACTTTGAAGATCTTACCGGTCATGTCTAAGCGGCTAGGCAGTCCCATTGTCACCTTAGTCGCCTCTTACGACAGGTAGGAGGTACCCTGGGTCTATTCTACAATTGTGGCCTCGAACCCAGAGGGGGAATAAAGTTCGGGATGCTTCTACTATTTTTCGCACGATCGCAATAAATGAAAACGAAATTTTACGTACGTATTTAATTCTGTATGTCAAAAATGAAGTTTTCTAATAATCAATATACAGAGTTCCAATAAAAGTGATCCAAATCTGAATTACCCTTGCGAAATCTGGTATTATGAGAGACATGAATTAAAATCAATTTGCTTTCGAACTTCGTACACAATTTTTTTGACCAAATTTGTTAAAATTATGGATATTTCAATATTTTGTCAGGTCCCCCATAGCTCTTATAACTGCTGCAAACCTTCTGGGCATTTTATCCACTAGGTTGCGCACAAACTGCTAGGGCATAGCTTGTACTGCATTCACTAAATCATCCAAATTGTCCGTTTGTCCTTCCCTTCCTTTCGTATTCCTTTTAATTCTACATATCCGGAGACAAGGGTGGCCAATCCATCCTTTCACAACACTGATCCTCCAAAAACACGGTGACTATTCTAGCGCGATGAGATATGATACAGTTGTGATTTGGTTTATCCAACAATTCTTAACTCATGCAAGCAAAAACCATATTGAAGTGTTCAGAATAGACGAATTTATTCAAAAGCAAGTTGACTTTAATAATTGAAGTTTCTCATAAATCCAGATTTCGGAGATAATTCAGAGTTAAATCACTTTTATTTTTTGTCTTGAGTCGATTATCATCCTCGCGGCTTCTTAATTGAAGTTTTAGCTTCGACAAAGCTTTAGCTTGATCGCCTTAGATTCTGAGAGTGGGTTCATGAGTGAAAAAATTATCCATGAATGGATATTTCCTCGAGTTCTGATTAACTAGACTCTTTAGATTGGTCTTAGCACCAACCTAGATTGTCTGATTTTATTTTTATATCTTCATATCTTTTTTCTTGTGCCAGACTGTACGGTCTGGAATTTCAAGTGAAGAAGGCAAAGCAGTGCTAGTATTTTTTTGCCTTTGCTCACAGAAAACAACTTTGAATTGTGTGCAATACATACTAATCAATAAAATTGAGGTGTCTGTTTGTAATGTTAAAATAGCAGCTTATTACTAAATGCATATGAAAGTATATACGGTACTTATAACAAAATACCAATTTTAAAATTTTTTGTTTGTCTGTTCCGGCTAATCTCCGAAACGGCTGGGCCGATTTTGACGGGACTTTCACCAGCAGATAGCTGATGTTATAAGGAGTGACTTAGGCTACTTTTATTTTAGAAAAAGAATTAGGGTTCCACGCAAAATATTGAAATCCAAGAAATTGTGAACAAAATCCGATTCTAATAGGGAAGTATACATCCAATTAACAAATAATTAATTATTAACGTAAATATCTCGAATATTTTTACTTGCTAGGAATAATTTTCGATATTGGAGTAATAAAGGAGCAGTGTCCAGTACCGCCACTGCTACTTTATTATTCCAATATCGAAAACCCCACCCCACGTTCACGCCGCAGCAGTCGCCGCACCGAAAGGCCCCTCCCACGACATAATATCACAAAGGCTGCCTGTTGTCGGGGACTCGGAACGCGCGAGTGGGCTATTGCTATGTTAAATTCGTGCGGATGATATCGCGGGTAACAGCTAGTATATAATAATTTGCCAGCCAGATTTCTCTTCTTCTAGTAAGAATATATGCTGAAAGACCTTTCAGACACAGCAGAAGATATTGCTAATCCAAGAGCTTTTAATTTAGTTTTGCAGCATATTCCTTTCCACCAAATTATACTATGTTTTTTTTGTCAGTTTCCCATACGTAATTTGTAACCCACAGATCAATTTTTGATATCGCACGTTAAGTTGAGAAGACGTGCATTATCGAATGATTCTATAACGACGTCGCTAGAAATTCTAATTCTTGACCACTGAGCGATTTACGTAATATTCGCAAATATTCGGTTGATAATATTCGCTCGTTACAACACTACCCGAAATCATCCAATAAACTGTTCTATTATAGTTTAGAGGTGGGATAATGCTGGTTGCAAAATTGCAATGACGCTCGTCTAAAGGATATGGGGTTGTTATCCTTTAGACGAGCATGTATATACCGAGGTATAATAGCCCTTATGTAACGCAACTATCCTGGCCGTCAGTAGCACGCTCTCAATGACGTAGCGCGATCAATGAAATAACATCGGGTTGTGAAGCAGGAGTTTGCAGCATTCCCGAGCACAGCCGTATTGGGGGAAATTCTACTCTCGTTTCTGGACGATTTTTTTCTTAGCTTGTGAAATTTTTATGTAAGCTTTTGTTGCTAGAGTGCTAGTACTTTCTACATTATAATTAAATATAGTTACCAGGGTCTATTTATCGTAATATTATATAGGCGTTATATGGGAAGGATGATGCGATTAGTGTTTATTTAAAAATTGCCCATTTTAGATTTCAGATAAATTTTGCCGGGCCCCAACATTATTGGGCAGTAGATTATAGTCTATCTCTAATATACTGGATTCCCCATAATAGACTACCCATTTTAATATTTGAATTCAAATTTTTTTAGTTAAGAAAACAAACTTTTTATTTTACTAAATTACAGCTAACTCTTTGGGATTTATGATAACTTATAAATATTTGGCTAATTTAATTCTAACTTTTAAAAATCTCTTCACGAATTTTGACTTTCAGTTCCTCGATTGTACCTGGACGACTCACAAACACTTTGGCTTTTAAATATCCCCACAAGAAAAATCGGGTGCCGTTAAGTCGGGGGACCTCGAAGGCCAAGGCAAATCTCCGAATCGAGAAATGAGTCGGCCATTAAACATTTCTCGCAGGACCCTCATTGAGTTTCTGGCGGTATGAGCTGTTGCCCCATCTTGCTGGAATAGTAAGGCATTGTTTAGTAATCCTCGTCTATTTAATTCTGGAATGAGAAATATCTCTAGCATATTAACGTAGCGCTCGGATGTTACTGTTATAGCGCGGTTACTTTCATCTTCAAAAAAATAAGGGCCAATAATACCAAAAGATCCTACTCCACATCACACAACAACTTTTGGATTATGGAGGTTCTGTGTAAAGATTTCACGAGGATTTTCATTTGACCAGTATCTAAAATTTTGTTTATTGACCACGCCGTTCAAATAAAAATTTGCTTCGTCGGTCATTAGGAGACTGTGAATTGCTCCTTGATGTAAATCCAAAAATTCTTGACAAAATGCTAACCTTGCTTCTTTATTTTGATTGCTAAGGTGCTGTGTCATTTGGTATTTATAGGGATGAAATTTTAAATCCCTATAAAGAATTCGATCTAAGCTCCCCTTCGATATTCCTAGAATAAGGGTTTGTCGATTAGCAGACCTTAGCAGCAGTCGATTAGCAGGACTTCTCGTTAACGCAATTCTAACTCGTTCAATATTTTCTGGTGTACGAACTGTTCTTCGACGTCCAGGCTTCTTCAAATTTTTTACCAAAACCATTTTCACGCCAATGACGAACCCATAACCTAACAGTTTTACGATTTGGCGCGTGACCCCTATTGTTGATATTAAACTGACGCCGGAATGCACGCCTAACTTCTTCTATCGAATTGTTTCTTATGTAAGTTTCTACACAATACACACGTTGTTGGACTGAGTAATCCATGAAAGTTCAATAATTATTGATGAAAACTAACGAACTTCTCGTAGAAAAATGACGTTCCACGAAATTATTAAAATAAAATTTATTTGTGACAGGAGCCTACTTGATTAATAATTTACTTAAATCCCAAAGACTACAGAAGATAATCCCACAGAGAACAACCTATTTAGTTATCTCATAGGGAATTAATTTATTAATAATATAAAATGGGTAGTCTATTATGGGGAACCCAGTATAAGAAATAACAAAAACCCTCTGTAGTTAACGTCACACGCGTCGACTCGAGCAGGACCAGACCGTATTACTCTCGGCGTCTTACGATATTTTTTATATTTCTTATATTTAAGGGTTGTGCTGTACCTTACCACGTAAAATACCAGTCGCGGGAGTATTGTGAAGCGCAAATGGCATTCTGGGTAACTGGAAGAGACCTCAATCCATCCATATTGGTGGACGTTGTAATATAGGAATGTAAAGCTGTGGGCTGTATGAAAATTCTGGAAGTTAATACATTCTGCAAGTGTATTCGGACTGGGACACAAACTTATATGATATATTATTTATAGACATGTGTATATTCTGGTTATGAATAATATGCCAACCGGATAAATGAATTTGGAATAGTACGGTATGGTCACTTCCGGGCTGTTTGCCACGTCGTCGGTTTATGGTTCTTGACATTTCGATAGTCATATCGCTCTTTTGAAGATCTGAAAGGTTCTTGACGTTTCTAGAGTCATATCGCTCTCTACTTTAGAAGATCTGAACAGTTTCAGACTCTCGAAACGTCAAGAATCATACACCGACGACGTGGTTCCGCACCAGAGTCGGCGGACTACCACGATTCAATGGACTAAATTTTTTTAAGAAATGTCTCTTGGGAAAACTGATATCAAATCTTCCTACGCGCTCGATAGTAGTGATGGATAATGCGTCCTACTATAGCTTTGTAAGAGCCAATTCCTTCTGCTTCCTGGAATAAAACAAGACTAAAATAATGGCTTTCTTGTATGGCATAATATTTTCGAAAGATGATCTGCAAATTGAATTTTTAAATTTATGTAACCAGCACAACCAGACCCCGAGATAATGCATAATAGATGAACTTCTGAAAAACATTGTCATAAAGTATTGAGATTACCACCTTACCATTGCCAATATAATCCAATAGAATTAGTGTGGGGCATTTGTAAAGGGTATTATGATCGACATATTGGTGAAGTTGATTACGGAGACAGACAAGTTTTAGAGATGTGCAAAAGGCTTTGCATAAAATGACTCCAGATATTTGGGCAAATTCTGTTAGACATGTAGAAGACATTGTAAAAAAAAATTGGGGACGTGAAGTACGTTACGATGAAGTTGAACCGTTAATTATTAATTTTAGGTCAAGATATGAAGATGATAATGACGACGAAGATGATGAAATTTAATCATTATCATATATTCCTTTCTAATACTTCTATCTCTTCTCTTGATCGTGATTATCTTATACTTACTCGTTGTCTAGGATCTGGGTCTTTGGCCGCTTGTGAGGTCCGGCTTCCTCTGGATCGTAGTCCGTAACCAGCTGGATTGGTCCTCGAGTGGTCCTCGATCATCTTCGCGGTCGTCTTGTACTTCAGGTCCCTACGGATGACCTCGTTAGTCACATACCATGGGGCGCCTACCCTAGTCCAATAAAAATAATGTTAATGTACTTGATTGAAGTACTTGGTGTTGACCGTGTCGACGATAGAATAAAGTTAATCATCGATGAAAACGAAAAGCGTCGATGTTAACCGATAATGTGGAAAAATTAAATTATTCGGTGTGTAAATATCGAAATCTTAAAAAGTTGAGAACTGCTGTATAGCTCAATAATTTTATCCGTACTATTGTAATGACAAGTCAAAATAGCTGAAAAAGAAGCTGAAAAAGAATTACTTGACGTTCATATACAGGGGGGGCCAACGAAACTTTCCACACCGATTTTTGTGGTTTAAAATAAAAATCTGGGAAAACAATCGGACACGTCGACTTTTGATTTAAAGGGGAGCTATGTTTCAGTTTTTTCATGTCCGTAGCTTTAACCCCCTAGCTGGGTAGAGAACAACCCCCCAAATTTGATAGGGGATAGGGGTCGTGCCATACCTCTTTTAAAAGGTCTCGTCGGGTTCTTTATGACCCTACAATTTCGCCTCATTTTTATCCGTAACGAAATGGCAGATTGTCAAAATAAAAATAATTAAAAACACTTACTAATTTTTTAATTAGGTCTACACGTGAACTGTATCTAATAAACTGCTGTTCACAAAATGTTTATCCCGGTTTGTTTAGGAGTTTCGTTAGATATAATCTCAGAGGCAGGAATTATCGTTGCCGTAGTGTATCCGAATATTGACATAAATACTAGCAACAAAACATCCGTTTTTTGACTTTTGGAGAACAACTTTTTGCAATCTTTGTTTACCAAACGTTGTCGTACGATCATTTTAATTTCAAGATTATTACGTTAGTTAGTTCGAGAGAGTGTAACTAGATATAATTATGGTGTACACTATATAGCTGAGCGAGTTGAATTGGTTTCTATTTAATTCAAAAATAATGACAAACGGCAAGACAAACAGCACGACAATTTAATGAAAGACATCAGGATAAAAATGTCTCTCATGCTTACGTTAGGCACCTGATGGGAAAAGTTTATGGAAACAGTGCAGAATCAGAAATATAATCCGGTTCGTGTCGTTTGGAATGAAGGTATGCAAGTCGCAGTAGGACATATTACAATGGATAACACATTGAGTACTAGGAAATTGGCCGAAGTCTCCGGCGTATCGTGAACAAGCGTTAGGAGAATTTTCAAGGCTCACAAATTTTACCCCTACAAGATACAATTGCTTCACGAACTTAACGATGATGATTATGACCGACGATTACAATTTGTAGAAGAAATGAGTGAACGGTGTATTGGCAATCCGAATTTCCTGTGTAATATCTGCTTTTCAGATGAATGCTCCTTTTTTCTACATGGGTTGATTAATCGACATAATTGTCGATACTGGAGCGATTCAAACCCACATTTATTTAGAGAGTCTCACACTCAACATCCTAAAAAGTTGAATGTCTGCGCAGGTATCTTAGGCAATAGCTTAATCGGCCCATTCTTTTTGCAAGGCAATTTTGACTGGAGCGATGTATCTTACTTTGCTTCAAGACAATATTGTTCCTCGAATAAGGGAGGTCATTGCCGAAGATAATAAATTGTCACATCATGAAGTGTTTGTCCAACAAGATGGTGCTCCAGCCCATTATGAAGCCCTCGTTTGGTAATTCCTCAAAGAAAATTTTAGAGGTCATTGGATTGGCTCTAGGGGATCTATTGAGTGACCTGGAAGGTGCCCAGATCTTTCATGTCTGGACACGTCGTCGGTTTATGGTCGGTTTGACATTTCGAGAGTGATACCGCTCTTTTGAAGATCTGAAAGGTTCTTGACGTTTCTAGAGTCATATCGCTCTCTTCTTTAGAAGATCTGAACAGTTTCAGACTCTCGAAACGTCAAGAATCATACACCGACGACGTGGTTCCGTACCAAAGTCGGCGGACTTTGTGCCCAGATCTTTCATGTCTGGGCTTCTTTCTCTGGGGCCATTTGAAATACAGTTTATAAAAGACATTCAGCTTCTCTTCAAGAACTTCATCACTGTAGAATGTCAAAGAATAACTGCCGATATGTTGCAGAATGTTAGAGAAGGGATAGATAATAGATTTTATTATTACATGGATGTTAATGGCGGACAGTTTGTTAGATAAAGTTCACGTGTAGACCTAATTAATAAATGAGTATTTTTATTTTGCCAAGCTATCATTTCGTTACGGATAAAAATAATGAGGCGAAATTGTAGGGTCATAAAGAACTCGATGAGAACTTTAAAAAGAGGTATGGCACGACCCTTATCCCCTATTCAAATATGGTGAGTTGTCCTCTCCCCAGCTAGGGTATTAAAGCTACGGAGATGAAAAAAAAACTCAAAAATAGTTCCCTCTCAAATCAAGTCGACGTGTCCGATCGTTTTCCCAGATTTTTATGTTAAACCACAAAAGCGGGGTGGAAAGTTTCCACCCTGTATATATACGTTAGTAAGATAAAGTGGTTACAAACAAGATATAGCTAAATTGGTTACATGTAAAACAACATTTGCTTTATTTGTAGCAATAACAGTCACAATCAGGAGTTAAACAGCAATAGTGTTAATGAATTCTTCTTCCGTACCACTGTGATATAATTATTATTAAAACCAACTGTAAGAAAGGCTCATTATAATGACCTGACTTATATATTAAAACCTGTGATAACCTATTATAAAGATATTTAATAATCTCTTTCATGCAAATACTCTTGATCGATGAAGGATACTGGTAATATTTTGTGAGAAGGAAACATTATTTCTATTTTGTGCATAAATAGGTCTGTTTTTAACCGCGATTTACATACCCGGAAAATATAGAACTCCTGAGAGGCGGAACGGCGAATGAATTTTTCATCAAGTAAAGTCATAACGACAAAGCCGAGGCCGCCGTTTACTGACGCGTCCGCCTCGCCTGTGGAGGAAGCAAAGTGACATTTTGATAGTCAGCTGCGCTGTCGGCCCCTGGAAGGGTTACAGGGGTGAATTCTCCACTTCAATTAATAATATGCCCTGGCCCCGGGAAAACGCGTTAAAGTGAACGCTTTAAAATGTCCACCAACGTCACAATGAATCACTAAGAAAGTAATCGGTTTTTTACCCGCAGTTTTTTGGAAAAATATTCTATTGTAAAATATGTACTATTCTAATAGTCTTAAGTTAAAAATTAAACGATAGAGTATTTATAACTGACCAAACAAATTTAACTAACCTTAATCTTTTACTAATTTTTTTTCCAGTTTTCTTTCTGTATGGGACGTTTTCTGAGTTTAACCACTCGACTAGGTATAATGAATTTCCCAAGATTCATAATTAATTTATTTTCCAGTCTACCTCTTTTGTAAATAATAATTATAGAGTATTGCTTTTTTGTATTAAATGAGTAAAACTGCAGAATTTATATGAATACGTCAAAAATATAATTGGCCACTTATACCTACCTACAGTTGTCATTAAAATGATTAAAATTAATGATAATTATATTTACTGAAAGCTTTTGTTCTGTCTTTGTGTTCTGTACAGTTCTGTCTTTCTAAGTTACTCGGTACGAATATTAGATATTAGACGGTAGATACAGATTTGAGATTGCTCTTGAATATCCCCCAACTGTTCTCAATAGGTTTCTTGTTAACCTGCTCAAATTGTACCCTTGTGATATCATTGCTGCGTTTTCAAACTATCAGCTGAGCTCTCTCATTACCAGTCGGCATTAGTTTGCGGAATTTCATAGCCGGGTTTAGGGGTTTTTACGTACATTACGTAAACATTAGACTACACTACATTAAATGACACATTGACACAAACATTGTACACTACATTAAATGATTATGGAATATTTTTTTAATTATATATTTTTATGGAAATATGCGATTGGAAATATGTGATAAAGTTTGCAATCAACTATGCATAAGTACATGGAAATCATACCAAACAATGGGTGTTGCATCAAATGAGGTAGTTCTGGTTTTTTATATGTTGTATGTGATGAAGTGGTAATGACAAATTCAATTTTTTCATCTCGGAACTTCTCCGGATCATTGTTAAATATTATTTAAAAAACCATTACATTTTCTTTTTTTCTCAATTTTTACCGCCAAGGAGCTATGTTACGTCAAATGTCCTTATGCACACTTTTTATGTAGACTAAATTTGCAACAAAATAAAAACAATTTGGTGTCGGTAGACCAAATGGTTTCTAAGATACAGCTGTTCAAAGATTTGCAAAATTTCCAAAGAAAAATGGAAAAAGTCATGTACGTTATTAAAGTACACTAAATTTGCAACAAAACGAGAGCAATTTGGTCTATGTAGATTTTTCTAAATCGTTTATGTTGAGTTTTTAGTGGAAATAGGGGAGGAATTGTGAGAGTAATCGAAGAAAATTAACTGTAGAACGTTTATTATTGGACTGATTCTTTATAGTCTTTATACTTTTATACCCAGAATACATTACAAGATGTGAGGAATAGCTTACATAAGCAACTTAGTCATTAATAGCACCGATTAATAGCTAGCGTGATCAACTGTCGCCAAAAATTACTGTAATCGATACTTCTAGCCTAAACAAAACTTGTAACAAACTAGCACATAAAGATATTAGAGAAACTAATACTCATTCATTTCATTAGCATAAATGTTTTTTTTTTAATTCCAACAGTTTAAAATGTGAATTGTTTATCAACCACATCATTTCAACAAACAGACCAAAGAACAACATTATCTTTAAAAAAATGTGGGAGAGGAAAAGACCCAGATATCACCGACTCAACGAATTACTTCACGCACCAAGCACAACCGGGAATGGCACTGTTCCTTCGCGCCTTCAGTCTAAGTAAAAATTAAATTTCTATCTACACTGAAAAAACGGCGACGCTTCGAACAAAACGTTCCAATGCCAATCCTGTTCAGGTCGGCGAAGCAGGAGACGAAGCTTCCTCGTTTCATTGTATGAAGGCAACATTGACAGTCCAACATGAACATCGGCAGGTTGTCTACAACCAGGGATGTTGCAAGATTTCACTCTCTTCGAACATACCACCAGGTGAAAAGAGTTTTTTTTGCCTGTATTGGCTTTATTTCTTCTTCACACTTTATTTATGTCTACTCATACTGTTGAAGGTTACGGAAGGGTTAAGCAGTTGTGGTTACAGGAAAGCAGGACCCAAATTCTCGGCTGTTTGCAACTATTGCAGCGGTCAATCTTGCTTTAACGTACCAGACCGGATCTCTGACGATATTGATGAACCATTCATGGATGGCCTTCAAATGCCGATTTCGACCTGTCTGAGCAAGAAATGCTACCGAAGCAAGCTGCCCCAAAAGGTGACTGTGGACTTAGAGGACCAGTCTGGTTCATCAATGATTTACAAGAAATACGAGTTATCACAATTTCCCTCACAGTACTATACATTATATACAATGAGGTGTTTCATATTACTACATACCTACATTTTAAATATTTAAAAAAAATTATAATTTACAAACCCTTATAATATTTGCTTCCTTACCTCAAGTTGTACCTCAGGAACTATCAGGTCTACATAGACGAAATTGGTCTCGTTTTGATGCAGATTTAGTGTACTTTAATAACGTATATGATGATATTTGTCGTAATACGGGTCCTTAGTGGCCAACATTAACAAAAAAATAAAAATTCTTTTTTTGGTGCTATACGAAAAAGAGAGGGACGATTTCGTACATCGTAACTCCGACGAGAATAATATCGATCAACGATCGATTGATTTCTTTTGACTAGCGCCGTACGCCGTACCAAGTACCGCAGTAGCCTTGCACCATTTCAAAACTGAGAGAATTTGGTTATATTTCAGTTGAATTCACTTTTTCTTCACTTTCAGTGCAGTTAGCTGATTGCTTGAACCACGCTGTCTCTTGTCTCTAGACTTCATGATTTTATTTTAACGATCAAATTGTAGGTTATGTATTATGTTTACGTTTCTCATCGGGGAACGAGTAAAGTTTGTATACATCAGGACGAGAATCTATAAGAATTTATATTGTCCAATGTTATGGGTTGGGACACGAAATATGATGGCAGTTATTAGACAATTTCATGAGATATGGCTTCATGTTTCTCTCACCGATAAGACATTTACAAAAATTGTAATGGTAATGGTCAGAACTGGTAGTGTTTTGAACAAAAAAAAGAGTATAATGAAGATGACTGTGACTTTCATGGCAATGGATTCTGTTAGAAGTTTTCTCAAAACATCGTTAATAAAGAGAGCTTCTCAAATTGGAAACGTAAGTAAAAGTAAGGCAAACATATACAAAAATATAAGATCAATAAAGTTCGTCCATTTAAACCTAAATTTAATCATACTCTCGAAGAAAACGATGATATGAGGCGTTTGGATTTCTGTTTGTGGATGGGAGAAAATATTCTCAGAGAAAGACGTCTTGCTAAAAACATAATTTTTTCGACGAGGCAACTTTTAATACAAACGGAACAGTTAGTTCGCAAAACAGTAGATATTGGAGCAATGACAACCCACATTTTCGTATCCAGGGTAGAAGGCAATATTCAAAAAAAATAACGGTTGGTATGCTATTTCTTATAATCGAATCATTGGACCATATTTTTTGGAAAATAATTTAAATCAACACACTTATCTGCATATACTGAATACTTTTTTTTTATGATCATTTGCAACGTATACCCTTAGCTAATCGAAGAAAATTATACTTCCAGCAAGATGGCTGTCCAGCTCATTCTACGATAATTGTTCGTGAATGGCTGGATCATCAATTTGGGGATAAATGGATAGGAAGAAACGGCCCAAATTAGTGGCCACCTAGGAGCCCTGATATTACAATGATGGACATTGATTTTTGGGGATATCTGAAGCAAAATGTATATAAAGACAATTTTCATAGGTGATTTTTAATAAAATACTTTTACCTGCGTCAATTATGTCATAAAACAAAATAATCTTTTGAAAAGTCCAAAAAAGGGACCGAAACGGTAAGATTTTATAATCAGTCACTTTATTTGCTACAATCCCACGATGTTGCCGATAGAAAGAAGGAACAATATGAGCAGACAAAAGATACAACAATAATAGGAAAGACAAGTAGAGCCTCTTCCTTATTTGTAGGTTCTTATCCGTCGCTTCGGTTTTGAACCTTCGAGGCCGTCGCTGCGGAAAGTGCTGTCTAATCAATAGCGAAAGGAATTAAACGAAAGAAAGAAGTGATTTTAAATCGGGCGTACGTAGTCTGAAAAGACAGTGAGTAAATATATAATGGCATTGAACCCATGGAAAAGTGGAACGAAGCAACTGCGAACAACGTTGTTTCGGGGTAATCGGCCCTCATTAGTGCAGTGCAGGTTGATAGAAAAAAGGATAATAATATATAAGGAGCCAAAAGATACAACAATTGGAAAGACAAGTAAAGCCTATTTTTTATTTGTACCTTCGTATCCGTCGCTTATTTGGTTTTGCAGCTTCGGGACAGTCGCTGCGGGAAGTGAAGTCCCAAATTTCGCATGTATAATCAGGCATGAAATTAAAGGGTTTGAATAAATTCTCATCTTTAGAAATTTCACTTTTATATTGCGAATATATTCTATGCATATCAATTGAGGATGAGCCTCAATTCCATTTTCTGTTAAAATGCATATTTTGTGATATAAGGGAAATCCATCAAGGGAATATCAAAACGGGTAAACAAAATGTAAATACACGAAAATTTCCTTTTACAGATTCCCTAGTGCAATGGCAGCTCTCATTACCATTCAAGAAATAGTTTCAAGTAGAATGAGCACGAATATAAAACTATGTCTATGTAATAACTGTAAAGCATGGCGATGTGAACTTTTTAATTTGTTGCTGTATCAGAGAGCTCATAAACTTCAAGGGATAAAATATGAATAAAGTTCACTGAAAGGACCGAAATAAAATCAGCGAAATAACGTTTATGTGATGTTTTATTGAGGCCGTCTGTCCCCCGGCCGCGCAAAGTTTCCAGTGGCCAAACTTCAGGACTTGCTTATTTAAAGTTTACTTGCTTTGCTTGTGTAGATCAAGTTTATGCAGGGGGCCGTTATAAATAACGGTGGTGGACATTTATTTATAACAACTTATTCAGGTATCATTAAAGACATTAATTGCGGTTAATGCGATGTTGTATGTGTGTGCGATATAACTTTTGTCTTGGTGCCGGATTAGTATATTTTTTTAAATTTGATTTTGTATATTTTGATGTTGTGTAGAAAGGCAACATAATGAAACTAGTGAAAATATAAAATGTGTAACATGGGCTTTCGCCTTTCAAATGAAAATATTGTGGAATTCGTCCTGTTATTGGTTAGAAACAGGTGACAAGGTACGCCCAGTATGTTTGCTGATTCTTTTAAAAAACATCGATTCTCTGAATCGCTTCAGAATCGAAGCTATAATAATCGATTCAGAAATAAATAGAATGTAAAATAATCGATTTTTTACATAACCGATGTTTTCACTTTTGAGGTTAAGGTAAAATAGGTAAAGTGAAGACGAGGCACATAGTAAAATAATCGAAAAATGATAGTGTATAGTGATAGTGTGTAGTGATAGTGTATAATGATAGTGTATAGTGATAGTGTATAGCGATAGTGTATAGCGAGAGTGTATAGTGATAGTGTATAGTGAGAGTGTATAGTGAGAGTGTATACACACAAAAAAGAAATGATTGTATTAAATATAAATATATATGAACCAAGTAAATATATGTTTGATATAAGCCAATCATTTACAGAATTGAGTAATAATAATTATTTCATTTAAGTAACTCGAATTTTTGGTTCAAACAGCATTGTTCAAATATGTGATAGATGGATATCAAATATGCAAATTTCGTTAATTCAAGTCATTCGTGATTGATTTAATTAAATAGGTACTTAGGTCAATTAAACATAGCTCAACTACACGATATATTTGTCTTCGTATGATGCAATTTTTTCTGTGTAGCGATGGTGTATAGTGATAGTGTATAGTGATTTTTTCGGCCCATCAGATATTGAGAGGGTATGTTAAGTGATCTTGAACGTTCCCATTCTAAAGTCTGACGATTCGGATGTGACGCAATCTCGTGGCGGCTTTTTGAAGATCCAAAAAAAATCGTAATTTTGATATAATCGATTTTCATACAGACGGTTCAGCTTGATGTCCTGGTAGTGCTGACGATTATTTGGAGGGATTTTCTTATAATGACGGTTTGAAAAAAAAAAATTTCATGATTTTTTAAAAATCATTTAATGTGACAAATAAAATGCATGGAAAATTGCAAATAGCAATAATAAAAAGTAACAAATTTTGTTGATATTTGTAAAAAAGTTTTAAGTCTATTTAAGTAAGTCTATTTTTAATTATAATACACATAAACACATATATTATATACATACTTTCGGTTTTCTCTGATAAAATATCAAAATATAAATAAATAAGAGGTAAACAAAATTATGGCCGAGGGTTAATAACAAAATAATTTTCTCAAAAAAACTGTAATTTATCATTTTACTCAACATATTGATTAATTTCTTATTTATAATTTTACAGAATTACAGAAATATTAGTAAAATAAAATAAAAATGTTAAAAACAATTTTTTTTAATATACCTATTGTAACTAATTCATCCGTGAAGTAGTGTATGTATGGACGGTAAGAGAGAGTGAGAGATACTGAAACGTGAAAGTGCCACAAACATTGCACGGACAGCTGAACACCATATTAATATTTGATTCGATAGAAAATATTTTTCGAATTAATTTAAATTTTATAAATTAGGGTTGTGACCGGCGCATTCGCCATTCGCCATCTTGTGGTATATTTGGATAAGGAGTGGTTTTTGGCTATTTGAGGGGCTGGCATGTTATAAACTAATACTATTTTTTCGTTTTTAGCACCCTCAAAAATGGGGGGAAGTCTCGGGGGAAGTAGATTGTAAAACTCTGTAGCGTTATCTGACACTTTCGCCTTTTGTGTATTAAAATATTAAGGAATTTTCGTCTTTCATCAAAAATTAAAGTGATGACTGACTCGTGTGATGACTAGAAATGTATTGTTAACTTCAGCGCCAATTATTCAAGGGACAACTAATATAATTTTCTCTAATCCCTCAAAATTATTGTTAGATATATAAATATTTTATAAGGTAACCTCGTCTTCGTGTAACGTTTCCCCAGGCGCGTTATGTAAATCGAATGGCTTCCCCCCAAACGCTACCCTTTCTTATTATCACGTGGCGTTACTTAAACTTTATACAATTTGGTTAACTTAATAGAAACTTTGGCTGATTTATATTAAATATTAAACTTTTCACCGAAAATAACATTTGAGAAAACACGCCGTAATGGAAAACTTCGCGTCAGTTCGTTTTTTGAGGGTGTTAAATAATCTACTGGAAAGTTTATCTCGGTTAGCGCAAATTTCGAGGATCTTTTGTCAGGGTTCGGGCGATTAGATCTGGCACTTCTGATTTGTTGACATATACTAGCCGACAAAAGTAAACAAACCAACAAAACGTTTAATGTTACTTTAAATGAGTCTGATGTTCAAAACGCTCACCGTGTCATATCCTCTCCAAATTCTAAGAAGGTACCTACAAACATAGTAAAAGTTTCTACAAAAATTAAGAGACAATTATTTATGGCAGAAATTAGGAAAAATAAATAATCGTGATAATAATTATAGATGCTGCTGGGAGAGCTAGAGATAGAAAGATACCAAGATATTTATTAAAAAAGATAACGTAGGCAGAGTTATTGATACAACAAACGGGTGCATCTTTAGGAAATTGGTTGAAAATAAAAATTAAAGTTCTCTAGGTACTTCCTGGAAATGTTTATATAATTTCGCCATTAACATTCAACAATTTCAGTTTATATTATCAAAATACTCAAGGTTTAAGAACTAAAACTACAGAATTTTACCAATCGATTTATGCCCTAGATATAGACCTTTACTTTATTGCTGAGACTTTGTTAAAAGAAGGTATATTAACTTCAGAACTGTTTCCCTCGCCCACAGCTATTGTGGAAATAAGCACAAGTGGAAATAATGAAGGCGGTCGGTGGTGTGATGATTGCAGTGCGTAATTTTGTTTCGTAGTATTCCACAGCGGCCATGACAATGGATCAATAATGAGGTGAAAATATTGTTACGTGTTTACACCTTTGCACAAAGAGTACTGCTTTTAATAGATACAATAATTTAAACACCCGATAACTTAACACTACCTTATTAACTTGCTAATAAACACGGACTAAACTTAGGTACTGATTATCAACTATAAAACATAATTTATAACTTTAGGTCTCTTCTCTTCGGTTACTACTCGCGAGTTCAACGTTAACTGTCCTCCGCCCCTCGCTGAAAACCTGCTTATACCGAGCTGGTAAGTCCACGATTACAGATAGCTTTTATAATGCATTGGACGAGAATCAAGCTATTTTTAAAGAAGCTAGAAAGAGAAGCTATATCTCCGCTGATGCCACTCTTTTACGTATGTTATTCCCTCGCCCTCTCAGATGTTGGCGCACGCATATAAATTAAGCGGTGGGGCGGTGCTTAATATAAATAGTCCATTGTATATCCTACGCTTACCGATAGCGTGCTGAGTTGAAAACGATAACGACTCATGGCCACCACCTCCTCCCTACTATTTATCTTTTAGGGGTCCGCTTTCCCCAGTGAGGCATCAGTGGAGATATAGCTTCACTGTCTAGCTTTTTTAAAAATAGCTTGAATCTCGTCTAATGCATTATAAATGCTCTCTTTAATCGTTGACTTACCAGCTCCGTATATCCGAAAACTTGGACATTTGGCAAAATGTGAACATGAGTATAATGGTTAAATTTTAATATTTGTTTAATTTTGAAGTATTTTATATGTGTATAGTTTATTTGTTATTTTTTGAACATATTTCATTAGAATATGTTCTTAGGGACATAAGGGTTAGGTGTTTTGGAAGTGCTCAGAAACGTAAATTTTTTATGATAAGGTTTTGTAAACTACTTTAAATAGCATAGACTGTTGGACGTTTTCTCTATGACATAAATGTGAAATAATTGAATTTATATTGCAAGCAAACTAACTTCTAATTATCTTCATTTATCCAAAATATTCCAAAAAAACAGCGTCTGCGCATAAGAGACCACCATGTCCACATATTAAATGCATAATAAAATAGTGCCCCAGTCCCTCTGGAATAGAAAATAATTATAAATTAAACTTCTGGATACATGAACTTATACATATAGATTTATTTTTAGGCAATATTCAACGTTTTAAACAGAAATAAGGTTTTTTAAAGGAGGTTTGCAGATTTTTAAGGCTTGTTTCTTCTGCTTTCAACTGTATTAAATGTATTTTTCATAATTTCCATATTATCATATTATACGAGGCGATTAAAGAAGTCATGTAAAAAATATGAAAGTTTGTGTCTATGCCAATTTGGTGATAAATTTTTTTAGCCGTTGTATTATGGGTTGTTAGTAAGGTAAAGTCAATACCTCTAGACGTTTTTGATAATTTTTAGATTCCTACCGATAGACCTTAGATATACCAGGAAAAATGAAATATTGACAAAGAAACTTTTAAAATTCTGTAACTCAGAAACGAATTCTGAAAGCTTATTTAATGTAGATTTTCTGTAATTCTACTGTTTTAGTTCAGGGCCAAACATTTATTATTAAACGAGGCCAATATTACACAAATGTAGTTATGGAGTTATTGTTAAATATATGGCAAATGATTGGGTAGCCAAGGAAGAGTATTCGCTATTTTTTATTTTAAAATTAGTCAAGTTGAAGTTTGGGTTAATAATCTTGAATTAATTCGATCTCTTAGTGATTAGTGCCGCTTAAGTACCTTAAACTACTCTGCAAAAAAATGCCCGCCTTTTAGAAAAGTCGCCTTCGGCCCTTTTTCTAATTTAGAGCTCGTGTAATAAAATCACGTCTTAGGAAACTTATATTTTAATATACTATTATTTAGATTAAATTATTTTCTGTTGCACAATGAAAAATCGTAACGATTAGTTTAGTATTTATTAAACATAATCTATGGTATACCTATTTGAAGTATAAAATTTTTTGTAGAATTGGTAAAATACAGAGCTCTTTTTTTTTAAAAAGCTCAAAATTGAATAATTCGAATACAGTTTGGCAAGGTTAAAGGCTTTAAAACAAAATGTTTCTTATGGGACACACTATATTTTTGAGTCACCCTACATGTGGTTTAAATTAAATTGAGGCACCACATTTTTTTAAATTTGAAAGCTCCCTATGTATACAATATTATGGTATATAAAGGTCATTTTTATGTCATTCGGATTAAGAGTACTAAGTAAAAAACCGCGTGTCCAACTGCTCCCATAAGCTCATCCACAGGCTATTATGTCATCCGCCATAGGCGTCCGTAACATATATATACTATCTAATCTATCTATCTAATATCTACGTAGTTACTAACCGGAGGGCGATTTTTTTTAAATAATCAGTCCCACGCGCATTGGCGAACGAAATGTAAAATTCGTTAAGACTTCAATTATCGGTTAAGATAAAATCAATACTAATTTCTATAGAAAATTTCACGTTCTTTCAATTGACATAATCAGAATTTCGGAAAAACTAGGTATATCTTGATGAAAAAATCGTTTCAATGTTTAAAACGGTTGATTTCACCCCGTTCATGCAACCTCAATTCCAGTTCATGCACTATTCAAGTTCATGCACCAATTATATATGATACCAATTTTGAAAGTAAAAATTACGTCATGAAAAGAATTAGGTACTTTCATGACGCAACTGAGTCATGAGTGTAGACGCTTTCATGCCGATTTGAGAAAAATCATAATTTCTCAAAAATATCATTCCCATAAACGTCTTTATTGGAGCAACACAAATATATTCACTAAACCTAAGGGTAATGTAGTTACCATGGCAATGCAGTATATCACGACTCCTTGATATACCACTACAGCGATGATTCAATAAAAGCAATGTTAACGCTATTTTCCACCCAAACTAAATCAATTTTGCCTCATCTGACCTTTATCTGAAAGTCTCCAATCGAAAACAACGTTAGATAGCGGGGTGGCCAATCAGTTTAATCCCCAGAACAATGAAACAGCCATTACTCAACGTATTAACGTCTTACGACTGCTTCAACGAAACATCAATTGCTGAAAGAAAATTTATTGGCTTCTATAGTAAAAAAATTGTTGAAGGGGTGGTTTCGAGAG
>CAXKVY010009752.1:27500-35386 GCA_964058915.1 Tetropium fuscum
TAATTCTCATTTGATTTGATCTATTTTTTCCAAATTTTAGTAGCCATTTAGGTTAATTTTGTGATCACTACAAAGTTAAAAATGTTTTTATACAAAACATCTAAATGGTAATGCCCAAGGGAATGCCAAAGTGCTTGCAATTACAAGAAATGAATTTTGAAAGAGATTCGGGATCGGGTTCCTGGGTCATTGCAATCGGAATATATATGGCCATTTTTACTTTTTTCCAACCGAATGGACTTAAAACTATAACCTTAAATAGCTCAAAATGACGGCAAATCCGTATATGTATCCCTGTAAACTTTGAGTCATTCAAGAGTCGAGGGGTGAATGTGGTTTTGTTCCTCATCGTATACATATTTCGATATGTAGAAGATTACCACTTACCAAGAGTTCTCTAAATTAATTGTGATTTCCTGAAGGCCCAGATCTAGCGCGTGTATTTAATTCGTGAAGTCCCCCAGGAAGCGCTGTCAAGTGATATAATTTTCCGTATTGTTACCAAATCCCTGCACAATGGGTAGATTAAGAGTTATCCCGTTCTAAAATCATATCGAATTACGTATCAGAGTCACGCTCAGCGCAGCATCCCGGATTTGCATTTGGTAGATATACCACAACCCGAATATGGACCGCGATTCTATCGCTTGGATTTTTCTTATGCAACACAAACGTAATTTGCATGTTAATTTTAAGGCTATATCAGATTTTTGTGCGGAGGTCTAATTGATCATGTTATATACCAATCATATACATCATATATAAAGCTTTGAGTGTTTTTTTCTCAGTACTGATAAGTGCGATGAATGAGACTTCTAGAATGGACGACACATTGTTCTTGAGGTTGTGTGGAAACGATGAATACTTGTAACACAATCAAAACGGCACAATTAAAGGTCGTAAAATTGAGAGAACTGTTGATTAAAGTAAAATTGAGAGATTCATTTTTGTATTATTGTACATTCAAGACATGCTTGAAACGAAGAAAATTGAAATTAAGCAGGGGGTTCAAGCCAATAACATAATTCGGAAAATTGCTTTTGCGTTGACATCAATATTATTGGGGACCGGATGTTGCATGAAAGTATGGAAAGACAGGAACTCACCTGAAATACTGCAGATAAGTGTTAATGTCATAATTGTCACCAATAGACGGCCCAAAGTTGAGTAAATCATTAACGTTTTAGGGGTACTTATTATGTTAAGAATTTGAACGGTACGTAGTTCGAGGAGTACCTAACCTTAAACTCTTTAAAAAGGCAACTGCCAGATGTCAACAATGACAATGTGGATTAGAGGTGGTTATAAATAGGTGGCTAACCGGCATTCAGATGGTGCGATTTTCCCTAGTGGACATGCAAGGTAGGTACACTGACGAAGAACAAAGAGCGCCAGAAGTTTTGCCAGTACCTTTGCTATATGTAAATATTTGGAGGTAAAGAGCGATAATCCCTCTCACTCCCTCATAGGTGAATCCATAACGTAGGCGAATCTGTTAGCGTTTTATATATCGCTTTTTTGTAAGCCATAAAATGTTAAGCCATATAAAATTGAGAAAATTTATTTCTTTAAGCCGATTCACACCTATGCCTGTGCACACTTTATTTTTTACTCACTCGATTTTGGACTGGCATGCATTTTTAAGGCTCTGCCTGAATAAAGTTCATAACGTTCACACTTGCTGTTTTTGTAAACAAATCTTGTTGGTTGATGAAAAAGAAATAAATAGTAGCTGCTGTTGGTAGGTTTTTATTAAGGTTGAGGGTTATCTTACTGCGCACTGTTCTATCCATTACATATTTGCATTATTTGCAGAATTATACAAAACACGACAAATGGGGTTTCGACTTCACCGACTGCAATAAAGTACTTTTATAGGGCGTGAAGTCAATAGTTTATAAATAGTTATTGTACAAAAGTCTTACAATTGTAATATGTATACGGGCCGTTTAAATATTTTTTTCTGTTTCAGATGATACAGCATACTCTCACGTAACTCAAACTCAAACATAATAAGGTAAGTAATAAGGCTACTTAAATAAGTCTGGTCTTATTGTAAAATGTCTGTCTATATTATTATAGCGTGGATTATGTCTATTTAGCAGAATTGACATAAAAAATGCTGTACAGAAGAATTACATATTAGGTAAATATGTATATAACAAATAGTGTTTAAAAAACAAACAAATAAATTAGCTTTAATAGAGTGTTCGTATCTACCTATCCATAACAAAAATCGAAACAAATATAACAAAAGTAAAAGTGTAAAATAAAACAAAAATCGTTTAAACAGTAACCTAATCCCAAACTACACCAAAATAATACAAACAAGCCCTACTACAATCAAATCCCTGATAATATAAAAAAATTGCCATTATCAATAATTCATAATGTTCAAAGAGAAAATTCGATTTCGATCGTGATAAAGCAAGAAAACCTGAAGACAGCTCACGTACACCGTGACCGAGGATCATGAGTGTGGATTTTTTCAGAGAGAAACTAACAAAACATATAACTATAAAAAGCAAAATATGTTTTTATATAATTAAATGTAACACTGTTGCCTTATAATTGTGCTACATATCGCTCTCTTGGCAGGCGCACTGATATTTGAATAATGATTCAATTTAACTTGTATATCACTCAATTACAATAGAATTAAATACCGCTATTAGATATTATATGGCGCCATTATGACATATAACACCATTATTTCATTACTATATAAAACGTAGTAATATATTATATTTTAATATTTACATAATTTTTAATGTTTACATAATTACATTTACAAAACACATTAATTATATCACAACGAGCCACGCGAATCTGACACTATGCAGTGACATTGACACCGTGTGTGTACCGAGAATCGTGCGTTCGATTCTTGCCCAGTCCAACATTTTTAATCGGTATAATAAACTTACTGATTTTTTAGCAATTTGATACTTATAAAGTATACAACATAGTTTCGTTTCAATTATAGGCTACTGATTATGTCATATAGAAAGGAACTAAGATGTTCACGGATTTTTATCGCAGGAAGCGGTTGATGGGTCATTTAAGAAGAAAAATCGCAGAGTGCTATTAAATTAGAGGGTGCAAATTGGAGATAGGGATGAAAATGCACCCTTTTCAATTTCTTCAATATATCTCGCAAACGAAGCAAAATTTCGTTATACTTTTATATATGAAACTTTTTGTAGAGAATTGAATTTCCCATGAAATGGTAATTATGCCGAAATGTTGAAACAAAATGAAAAAAGGAGGTCAAAATCGATTTTCGGAAAATTTTACCTACTGCTAGTGCTATATTTCACTGTATAACACCATGTATTTCAGCAAAGTTAT
The DNA here is from genome assembly GCA_964058915.1 of Tetropium fuscum. Taxonomy (NCBI): domain Eukaryota; kingdom Metazoa; phylum Arthropoda; class Insecta; order Coleoptera; family Cerambycidae; genus Tetropium; species Tetropium fuscum. The sequence continues at coordinate 30,852 of CAXKVY010009752.1, forward strand.
ATTATGATATAGTTATAAAAATCAAACTATCGACATTATATTGTCTTTACTTTGTATGCTAGATCACATTAGTAGTAGCTCTTGGATTTTATCAATAAATATCATATTTATCTTCTTACCCTTCAGAGTTTAATCAAAACCGTTACTACATAGATACATTTTCCTGTTTCTTACTCGTCCGTGTAATTGAAAATCAACATCGCCATCTCACCTCGCAGATCAAGTTACTGCGTTTCATTTTCGTCTTTTAAAATGTAATCCCAAATTAATTTTCGAATTGGTAATACCCAGGCCAATTTTCTCCTTCGGTTATAAAACGTAACCGCGGGCCAGGAGGCAATTCAATAAAATTATATGCCACGACAAACCTTAGCTTCTGGATTAGCCCCTAACGCCTTAAAGTTGTTTTGATAACGCTTCGGACAGCCGGAGGGTGTAAACTCCCTTTAACATGCAAATGTTTTCATTAAAATAGTAATACCTACATTATACAATATGCATAGTGCAGATGGTATGTAGAATACGCTTTGCGCAGTTCTATGGGGGGGAACCATTATTTCTAATTATCTGGCGGCAAATCCCCACAGCACACTCGTCCACTGCAAAAATATTACGAAATTAGCAGCATCTGTTGGAATTGGCTTTTAATATTGAAATTGTAATTCATTAAGTTCCATCGTAATTTGATGCAGATTTATTTATTTATCTATGCATTTATTTATTCATTTATTCAGTTCATAATTTATTCATTTATTCATCTATTCATTTATTCATTTATTCAGTTAATCATTTATTCAATTATTCATTTATTCATCTATTCATTTATTCATCTATTTATCTATTCATTCATTTATTCATTTATCCATTTATTCATTTATTTTATTCATTCATTTATTTATATATTTGTCTATTTATTCATTTATGTATTTATTTATTTTACATACACCGTTCTACAGACGAACACATTAATGCAACGGGAAAGCAGAATCACGTAACAGAAGACATAATAGTTGTAAAACACATGATATGAGTACCTATAATAAAATTATACAATCATTATTTATAATACCATTTTTTTAAATTACAATTTGTTAATTACAAAACCAGATGCGAAGTTTTGGAGTGAAAAATTGGAATAGGTACAAGAAACAGTGAAAACCAAGACCAAACAACCCAGAAAAATACAAAGTACTTTTTATGGGGAACATATTTTCTTACCGAGATATTAAATTTATCTCATATTTTTGTATGTAATTTTCATTATATATGAATTATAAATAATATCGGTAAAAACTTGTAAGAATTGGTGTTTGATGCAGTTAAAAAAGACGCTTGGTGAGTTAATATTGAGAACATGAAGGCTTTTCCCGAAAAGCTCTTGACAATCGACAATTCATTTTATTAATTATGCGTTTCTTCCGCATTATTGTGCCACATACTACATCTGTTGTCGTGAGCAACGACTTTTAAATGATGATTCAATATATAGCTAGTATAGGAACCAGACTGTACACTGTTACACTGTAATTATACAGTGCCACTCTGTAATCTGTAATTTGTTAGGAGTGCGGATCAAGATCCGCTGCACTTAGGCCCCATTGGGACCCTGTTTCCTCCGTGAAGGAAATGCCATAGGCCATCAACCTAATGTTGTAAAAAAGGTGATGATGTTGCGTAGGGGCGTTTCCCTCAAATTGGCCATAGAAGCCCAACGTTTCCCCAATATGGATTCTCTGTTCGATGACACGGCGGGACACTCACAAAGTACATGCTCGACCGTTTCATCTCCTTGTTCACATCCTCTGCAGATGGGTGTGTCACTTTGTCTCATATTATAGAGGTCCTTCATTACCCGACAGTGTCCGGTTAGGATTCCTGTTACAAATCGTAGGTTTCCCCTAGACATTGCCAGATAATTCCTCACCCACCTTCGCTGGGATATCTCAGGAGCTCTCAGGAGCTAATTGTTTCATCCCACAACGTCTTACATTTCTTATGGGTGTTTTCCTTTATTATTTGAAGTTTCGCTGCAATTGGTAGTGTACTTGAAGGACCAGGCCCAAGGATTGTCAGGCTGGCTGCCTACTTGGCCAGTTTGTCAGCTTCTTTATTGTCGTTGCACTTGTCTCTCACAAGTGCTTAGTGACATTCCCATGTTGACCCTTTAGTTATTTTATAATTTTTCAGGGCCAGTAGTGATTGTCTACTATCTGTGCAGATTCTGATTGTCTTGCCCGTTCTTTCTCTGCGAGCAATCTCTTCTGCGGCTATGGTTATACCTGCGAGTTCTGTTTGTACAACACTGGCATTTTTATCCATAGTCCATTTACATCGGAGTCGAAGTCGCAAATTTCTGGTATATATACCACATCCTGCTCCTTCCTTCTACTTTGATCCGCCTGTGAAGACATAGTTTACACCTTCAACAGCGGTCTCATCTTCACCAGTAGTTTGTATGGTGTAACGTTTGTCAGACAAGCCGAGGCGGAATACCATCTGCACATGCCCGTAAAAGGGGTATCGTTTTGACAGCCTCAGTCCACAGGCGGTGCGGCGTCTAGTTTGGCCATAGCTCGCGTTTGGTAGTATGCCAACGGATTTGAGATTTTCCCTGTGGTTCTGCGACACTGCTCATAAGATATGTAGGCCTTATTTATTCTTCTTTCAAGGTGAAGATTCCAGTTTAGTTTAGCATCGAAGGTTACATCCAAATATTTCACCTGTGGTGCAAAATTTAATGCTGTGTTTAGGAGAACGGGTGCTCTCATTGGCTCCAGTATCCTTTTCCTTGTGAAGAGCACCATATCCGTCATCCTGGGATAGGATTCGTCATTGACGGATAGGGCCTCACGCCAATTTTTTGATTATTCTTAGGGCCATCTGCATTCTTTCGACTTCCTCCCATTCCCATTCGGACTTCTTCGGATTTTCCATTAAGCAGTATCGTTAGGTCATCTGCGTATGCAATTGTGTATAATCCTTCCATGTTGAGGTGATTTAGGAGGCTGTCTAGAACCAAATTCCATGGCGGTGGTGATAAAATACCTCCCTGCGGACAACCTCTCCCAAAAAAGTCTTCTTATGCCAGTGTCTCCTGCACTGATTTGTACTGCTCTTTGAGAGAACATGTTGGATATCCAGCTACCCACAATATGAGGAACGTTCCTGTGTGATAGGGCCTCTGTAATTTTAGTAAAGGGGGTTTGTCAAACGCACCTTCTATATCTATGAAGACACCCAGGGTGGATTCCTTGTAATCCAGGGATTTCTTAATCCGACATCCGACTTGCTGTCATATGAAGGGCAGTGTCGTGGATATTCCTGGTGTGTATGCATGTTGGTTGAGATGCACAGGATTGTTAGTCAATGTTACAACCCTCAGATACCTCAGTAGATATGAAGTTAGACTATTGCTACTCATCGATCGTCACATCGATCGAACCGTTCGTGACTACCTCAACATATAAATACTACCGGTATAATTGTAATAATATTTTTATAGACTAGGACTTTTATTAAAATTTAAATTTACGACACATTTGCGACAAAACAAAACTCGCTGGCACCAACTCCTATACCGTGTCCAAATCCAAGGAACAATTTATATTTTGTAATAGATTACAAGGTGCCTTTAAGACGATTATAAAATCGGCGACACATCAGCAACTTCAGTGCCACCATAAAACCGCTTTAAGCCATAAATGTCCCGTTAATGAAATTATTGACGGAAATTTTTAAAACCACTTAATATTTTATGGCAATCTTCTTAAAAACTCAATGGGTACAGTTTCCGCTCCTTAATAGGTACATCAACATAAGGCTGATATTCAATCCGGACAACGTTTTTAAAACTATCGTAAATCAATTTTAAGTATATTTGTAAAACTGGAAGGCGCAACTGGATTGAAACATGTAGAAACTAAAAATTCGAGATAAATTGATATTATCTTAATACTTCTGTATTTAAAAACACATTTTCTTTAAATGGTTTTAATAATGTCGTACAAAAATATTTAACAAGACCTAATATCTCCAATAACATATGGCAAATAAACGACCCTCATGATCATGGAAGACTATTTATATGTTTGCTCTCATCGTCAAATGGTGTTACCTACCCTAATAATTAACTAGCAAACTTAAGGAAGACACACTTACCAGTTTCATATCTGGACATATATCGGGAAACGAACCATTAGAAGTTGCACAAGTTCTTTCACCTTTATTGAGGATCTTCAGAGTTATGTACATACTTTCCCCACAATTGACGATTGAATGATATTATGAAAAGTCTCGTTTCTGATAAATGTGAATGTTAATGATGTAATTGTCACATACCTATCTTGTTCTGCACATTTTCATGTTCATTTTCTTATATCATATGTCCCATTACATTAACTATTTGCTGCTTGATGCACGTTCTAACATCACATTTGTTATGTATTGTCATGATATGTCCCATTGCGTTGACTATTTACTTGATAACCGCAACATCATTTTCTACACACTGTTTTAATTTTCTTACTATGCTACTT
>CAXKVY010009753.1:0-22500 GCA_964058915.1 Tetropium fuscum
TCACACAGCACACAAAAATACAAACAACTTAAAATTCCTTTACACAACATTAAAAGACAAAAATCTTCTTGAAAGAACTACACACTGTACATACGAAATTCCATGTAAACAATGTGATGTCTACATTGGTCAAACAATGCAACTTCTTGAAGAACGTTTAAAAGGTCACAAATATTCAGCTAATATTACAGCTCTAAAAAAACATTCTAATGAAACAGGTCAACAATTTACCTATGAAAATATTAGTTATTGAAAAAGAACAAAATTATAAAACACGCCTAATTATGGATCAATTTATATCCAAAAAAATCCTAATGCATGTAATAACAAAAAAGATAGAGAACATCTTTCTACAATCTACAATTTGTTAATATAAAAATATTAATTAAATTAACAAAAAACATTATCTCTCTCTCTCTCATCCTCTTTTGAAAAGGCCCAAAAAAGGGACCGAAACGTTAAGTTAAGAAATAAGAATATAAATAATATATAACGAAATGTGTCAATGCAAACTAGAGTGACTATACTCGTCAACCATAAGGCCACATTTTGAACTTTGAATACTGTGCCTCAGTGTTATATCTTTTCAGCGAAAATAAGTTGACAACTGCAGAAACTGCAAAATCATGGCATGCGAATTATATTAAAGTGTAACAGATACACGCCTATCTCTTTCATGCTATCGGCCTTACAATGGTTGTCTGTGTCTAATAGATTATCGTATTGTGCCATGGTTTTTATATATAAAGTAATGAACAACTTGCTGCCAAAACACTTACTACATTTTAGTAAATTCCGATGGTCATGAACACTACACTAGAAATACTTCAAATATTCACATCCAACGTGCTAAATCAAACGATGAACTCATTGTTTAACAAAGATATTGATTATTTTAATAAATTGCCTGTTTATTTGAAATGCATCAGTAAGTGCATTTAGAAGAGACTTAGTTAACTATATAAGAAATATGTATTAAGGTTGATATCATGTAATTTTGTTTAATTCTCAGTGTTTCTTGTTTAAAATTTTAATTTATGTTAGGATGAACCACCTATATAAATAAATAAATAAATACTTCTAATAATAATAATGGATTTATTTCCTTTGACACGTTACAATGTATCGAAAGCGTCAGCGAGGATACATAGTTATACTTAATATACCTACTACTAAAATACAATACAATTTATTGGATTTGAATGTAAGGTAAGTACTTATAGTGTTAAAAATCAAACATAATAAAAATATAAATAATGATTACAATATTGCAGCTGAAATACTCCAGTAGATTATAAAATGAATAGGCAATAGGGCTTAAAAAGTTCAATACTGTTGATCTGTCCAATACTACATGGAAGATGCTTAAATATTTTTGGAGCCTTTGCAGATGGATTATTACCTTATTTAGACAAATGGTGTCAAAGAAGAAGAACATTACTTTGGTTTCTGAGATGATATCCGATTTGTCTGTGCCCGAAATTTGAAAATTGATAAGGGTGAATCTTAACATGTCACACGTCACATGCTAAAATGTACATAGACACGATGGTCAAAATTACCGAGTCCTCGAACAGTTTACGACAAGAATGCAGTCTTGACTGGAACATGGTGCGTATAACTACCTTTTGCGCCACTAATAAATTAATAATTGAAGGACAATTGCACCAACATATTATTGTATAATTTAAGTTTGGATATACATAGGTACTTGTTCATAATAGTATATATTTAAAACGTCTAGGCTAGCATGATCCCTCAGATTTAACAGAATATAACTTTGTTTGACGCCAATGATATCCACATGGATATCCAATTTAGCTGTTTATCAAATTTTTATATCAAGACATGTAATGGTCCTATCATCCTTCAGCCACTAGCCAACTAAAGTTAGGTTCAGTAATGGAAAATAACGTCATTTCAGTATTCACAATAATCAGGGAGAGTCCATGGTTCAAACAATAATTGGACATAATGACAGCGAATTCACTACCCTTACTAGACAATTGAGTTATGGTTTCGGCTTGAATAGCAATAGTTGTGTCATCAGCGCAGAACGATAAGAACCCAGTATAAAAATGGTTATTTAAATCATTACAATCATCACAAAAATTAAAAATAATAATACTTCCTGACCCTGGATACTTCCTTGAGGAATACATGTGGGAACTATTCTACAGTTAGACATTTTCTGGTTACTATTTCCTCTAACAACGACCCTCTGGGATAGATCACATAAATAAGATTTTAGCCATTGAAAAGCTTTATCTCTTACATCATAACTTTTTTAAAGGGTAAATTATGATTCAATGTCGAAGGCGCGAGTCAAATCGAAATAAATACCATGCCGTTTGTTTTTAGATTCAAAACCTTCCAATATGAATTTATAAATTGCAAGAATGGCATCCTGAGTAGACACAGCCAACCCGGAAACCAAACTAACTGTTATTTAGTGACCTATGTTCGTTGATATTAAGAATTTAATATGTTCTGCGATTGCAATTTCATATCTCTTGGAGAATACTGACAATAATGAAATGCTTGGATAATTTGGAATATTTTATCACGGTCATCTTTTCTATCAATGGACATCTGTTTTAAAGTTGGCGGAAATTAAGACAAATTAATAGGTCTCGCACTAGGTTCTGCTATACTGTCTGATACATATTGATACATGAAACCCTGCAGAATATTTAGCCGATACCTTTTTAATTATATCACCCACTTCCTATGGAGTAATTGGCAGCATATTGAATGACTCGCCTACGCGTTTACAATATTATCATTATAGGTTCACCAAGATTTGGTTTGAATTTACAGAGATCATGAACCGAGTCAAAAAATATGCATTAAATACTTGGTCAGACTTATTAGAGCGAACTGAGCCATCATCTTTAAAACATGTATTAGGATAATATTTAGACTGATCCATGTTAACTTGATCCTTTTATTATGTACCTATATCACAGGCAGCTTTTGATTCATTATCTGCGTAACTGATTTTGGTATTAAAATAGTTACTTTTTTGTGTCATATATTAACTTTTTGCGAGCCTTCTTAACACGTTGACGGACATCCGCGGCATATGCCGTCAGAGGCCTATTGCAGAGTTATGAACAAAAATTATGGGTGTCACTTCAAAAAGACGCATTGATACCTTAGTTAACTTTTAAGATAGAAAGGTTAAATTTGTATATAAGAACTTCTTGGATACGGTAATTTTGTATCGTGTAAAAAAATAGCGACGTCATATGATGTCATGTCCCATCAAAACCAAATGGTGTTTTTCAGATAACTGACCTCAAATGCCGCCTGCATATTTTCTAAAATAAAATAGCGATTTTATACGGATATAGTTTATTATTACTGACCATAAACTGCAAAGATATCATTCTAATATTATTAATAGCATAAGATGAGAAAAAAAGACTAATTATTAGGCATGCCATGTGGCAAAACACGTCCCAACACATAATGGAGGGTTACACTTTTTGCATTGCCATGATGTTTCTTTTCTTTTTTTTTCTCGATTGAACATTGTCTACATCTTTTATAATATATGCCTTTTCTTTTCGAACTGCCTAGAATAGGAATAGCCTCCAAAATGTGGGTCATTGCCGCCTCGCCTAGTTGCTTTTTCTCTGGTTTTGACTAGCACCTCTGCTACGAATTCCCTACCATCTTTTCTTCCTGCTACTCCCACTAATTTTCCTATTACTTTCTTCTCGAAAATTTCTGTTCTTTGTCTAAATTATATTTATAAATAAGGAAAGAATTCCACATGGCAATATCCAACAAGCGAAATATTACTTTTTTGTACTATCTAATGCCCAAATTTAAGGCAATTACTAAAATGGATGTCCGTCAACGTGTTAACTTGCAAGCAAAAATGCCTGGCATTATCATCAGGATATTGCTTAAATTGTTTATGAATATCTCTCAATATTTAATGTGAATATTCGCAACTACATCATATTTAAAGTGTAATCCTTTTTTATATAAACAACAACACCATCATTCTAACATTTGACTTGGTATTTCTTAACTAGATGTACGATGTACAAAACCTGGTGTTATTTAATATTTTGCAGTCTGCAAAGAAAGTTAAATTGATTCATTAACTCAGGAGTGAACAATGAGGGCATATTTCGTAAAATTACTTTTCGTCTGACCAATCCTTGTATGAAATTAGCACGAGCGGTGTGAAAGGAACAATTATACACCCTACACCCTCTATTTTATTCTTGTAAAACGACGTGATGAGGTGAAACAATGGTTGATGTGTTGTTAAAAGGAACTCTAATTAGCCACGAACAAAAAATCTCATCCTATTTGCTCTCGCTCCCTTTAACGTTTTCGATCGTGTTAACGGCTTGTATTGTAAACGCTGGAATAACAATGAGGATATTCAGAAATCAGGTTACATTTGCTTAGGGTTAATCATTTGGCGCTTTTCTTTTGTATTCGCAATACAGGCAAAGTTAGCATTTATTTATTTATTTTAAATAGGAGCCTAAATTATGATTTTGCCAAAAATGTACAATGGATAGTCTTGAAATAGAATTCGTTGAATCTGGAAGCAATAAGATTTTGCTTACTGGCATGCGCGTGTAGAAAAGGCCAGGTGAATGTTACGTGAAATGTAATATTGTTCCAACTGACCTGCTTGGTGGAGGCTCTATTGTGGTATGGGGAGGTATTATCCATTTGAGTAACCAAATCAGATAATTTAATTTAATAGGGGAGGTGGGAAACAGTATGCCGTTGGGCCATCTCTAGTCGAGTATGTTTATAATTTCATCATTGCTAAAAATAATGAATAAAGAAAATATACCCTGAGAAAAATAATAGAGAAAGCTATGTTTCAACAACTCGTCGCGTTTTTTGAAGCTAATCCTCTATCAACTTTTCAATTTGGTTTTCGCTCCGGTAAATCGACGACTGATGCAATAACTAACAAAATGGTGGAAAGGGGCTTTCCAAAAATTAAACTTTTGCTCGATGTACCTTCTGCGACTTGTCGAACGCTTTCGACTGTGTGCAGCATGATATCCTAGTTGATAAACTTACAAAATATGGACTAAACACTACAGCGGTAAATCTCCTAAAATCATATCTTATAGCGGGAGCTCCGTAAGACAGGCCGGAGACAAGAATTTGTGACGTCACGATACTGGTCCCATCACGGCATAACGTAATATACAATACATAGAGGTTTTTATGAGTAAAACTAAATATATATCAAAACAAACTGTTACTTATGGTAAAATAACTTGAAAGGAGGTTTCCACATCATCATAGAGGTACCCTAATAGACGCGTTGGCTCATAAAGGGGCCTCGCCAATAGCCTTAGCTCCACTAAAACCAATTGCAAAACGAAGCTCTAACTATGAAATTTCATTAATTTTCTGTTTGATCTATCATTATTTTGACTGTCAATTTCATTGTTGATTATATCTGAATAATTATTAAGGAATATATTGGAAAGAATATGACTAGATTTAGTTAATATTGATTTAAGTATTTTTTTACATAAAACACATTTTTCATTCATTTCTTCTACATACTTTTCTCATTTTAAAATTATCAACTCTCGCAAAATGATCCTATGTTTACCTCTCTTTTAAAACTAGATTTCGTATTTATCTGAAATAAGCTCATTAAATATTTGATATGCTTGAATAGAAACTTCAAAGAATAATACCGATGGTTGCTTTAAAGCACCTCTTGTTAAATTTTTAAGATATTCGCTAACCTCAACAGAGTCGTTTTCCGAAGAGTTGGTAAATTGTATGAAAAAATCTGAATTTGTAGTAATGTATATAAAACATTTTTCACAACCATTAACAAATTTAATAACAGAATGTGCACAATATCCGGAAATATAAAATAGTGATGATAATACTGAATAATTTAGTGTAATGTCAAACAAATTAGGAATTATTTCTGAACAGAAATCGATATTTTCAGACATGTCAAACGAGGAATCATATTTCTCGTCTTTGTCATTAAATGAAAACTGTTTTAAGGAAAATATACCAAACTTGGCTGACTTTACTCTAAGAAGACTTTTAATTTTTTTCTGATTCAAGGACTTGTGTCACGGAAATATAGAAATAAAAAATCTCTGAAATTTTAAAAAGGAAATGGGATAAATTTTTCTCCTTAAATTGAAGTAAAAAGTTGTCGAAATTTAATACGTTATCACTGCAAACCATTTCCTGAAAAATAGTCTCGTCCCGATTTCTAACTACTGTCGCCTTTCGTCTGGGTGTTTTCGCTTAACAGGTAATTTTTTTGTCATATAGGTTGATACGGAAATATTGCAGGAATAGCGTTTTTTGTAGGTTTTGGTTTCTCATTAGGAACCTCCAAGATAGAACCACCGTCCCTAGTCATTCTATATAGTTTTATAATACACGACTCTGAAAAATACCTAATACACACTACTGAAGGTTTTATAGACGACTCTCTATGAATGGCCTTAATCCATATTTGTTTAATTTCCTCATCTTTGGAAAAGAAAACACGGATACTAAGAAGTATTGGTACTATGCTTGGGCAGTTAGGTACGCAACATTTAGAAGCCATAATGGAAAAATTAAGATTTTACTTTTTAAAACACCTGGGTATTATTTTGTTTGCACCCTTTTCTAGAAAATAGCCAATATCTTTATGGCATATTATTGTAAATGACACCTACCTTAAGTAGTGAAGTATATTTTTAACTAACACGTTTTTTATAACACAAGAAACATACTTTTAAAATTTACACAAAACACTTCCACTCTACCGACATTGGTCATTTCACAGACAACAGGTCACGCTACACAACACTTCCGATGTCTGATTCCGATGATGATTAAAACAAACCACCTTCCGATGTCTATTTTACTGACTTTACCGACTTTCCGAATTGTCACCAAGAACTAAATACATTCGAGTCTTATACATTCAATTATATATTATTTTAACTTTATTACAACTTTGAGATAGAGCTTTTTACTAAGGAAAAACGTGCGTTTTACGAGTATAATCAACAAGCAGCGGACAACGCCTTAACCAAGTACTCTGTTGTATGCGGGATTCGTTGATTCTCGTCCGATCTTACTTACTCTATCTAACTTACACATTCTGTATATCTCTATCCTCTACCATATCGAGAAATACGTAGGGAATGATTTTTAGAATCCCGGGGTACGGTAATTCATAGATGACTTGATGTAAAATAGTGTTCGGGGCCGGTCTTGTGACGTCATTGTCGTCATATTTTTATTTTCCCGGCCTCTACCTTACGGAGGTCTCGCTTATAGTATAGACAGAGATCACGTAACAGTGTATGATGGAGTATTGTCATCACCAGAAAGTTAAATTCGGAGTGCCTCAAGGTTCTGTACTTGAGCCCCTATTATTTGTTATATACATTAATGATCTCCCAAACTATGTAAATGACACTGCACTAGTATTGTTCACTGATGACACTACCATGATTAATATAAATAACAATGTAAACAGTTTATTACAGGAAATGAATCTTTCACAGGCGAAAGCTTGAGACTGGTTCAGAGCGAATAAATTGCATCTTAACGAGTCTAAAACACAAACCCTGTTTCTCTCAACCGTGGGCTTGGATCAGTAGTCAATCCTGAAAGAGTAAAATATTTAGGAGTGATTATGAATCCACATATAGATTGGCATAAACATATGGATTATCTATCTATCAAACTATCTAAAGTTGAGTATCTGATAAGAAACTTAAAGGCAGAATTATCTCAAAATATTATAAAATCAGTTTCTTTCGAAGTTTATTCTCTTATGCTATAATAACCTGGGGACACGACTCTTATTTATATAGAACATTTTCACTGCATAGACGTGCTATGATGGTAATGACACGATCGACATTTAGGCAAAATGTAAGGCAAATTTATAGGCAACTAAATATCTTAACAGTTCCTAGTTATTGTATTCTTACGGCGCTCATGTATGGTAAACGAAACACCAACAAATATATTTCGCACAATGCAATACACGAATACAATACTAGACACAGAGAGCAAACTATAATCTAATGTAGTCTATACATAGACTACATTAGATTAGTTAAATGCAACGGAAACAAAATTTAATTTTAGAATTAAAGACATTTTGCTGAATGGAGCTACTTACTCATATGACGATTTTTGTCTGATATTTTATGTTAAAATGTTCAGTGTTTTTATCGTAGTTCGTCTTTATATATAACTGTGATGTCAATATATAAAAATTGTAATTTTTGACTTGTGTAAAGCAACTAGTTATTGCCATCAATAAATACTTTACTTTAAAAACCAATGTAAGATGTTTATTGTCTTTTAACCCTTCGTAACATTTAGTCAGTTTCCTTCTAGTCGCGTCGTCGATCGTTGTTTTCTGTATTTTGTAATTGTAAAAGGGCGGGGGCTTTTGCTCTCATGCCGTATAGACCTCAATAGGAACCCGTCACGTGCGCGCCAATATTCTTGGCTAAAGATGTGACCTCAATGGAGGGGGCCGAGCGGTACCACCGCTCTTTACCTCTAATATCAATGTAGGCCGAGACCGCCTCGTAAGGGGTAGGCAGAGCGTTTCACGTGACCCCCCCCCCCACAAATGTGGTGATCAGTGTCACGTGAAGTTACGCAGCCTCCCCCGGTCCTGGCTAATGGGCTCCACCGGCAGAGCCTTGCTTCTGGTGCCCTTGACTGGCTTCGACGGTGTGTTGTAACGTAAATAAAATAAATTCCGTTCCGTTATATAGCAAACATTTTGAATAATACTACAATATATCAAATATGTAAAATAAAGCGCAAGTTACCTACATACCATGTCATGCGATATTGAATCCACGTGGGGTACGCCGCAAGCTGAAATAGTAGAGAAAAGGGATAAATAACGCACGCCGGCAAAATTCAGCATCTTAGCCGTTTGACCGTATTATTTTACGTTCTTCGCTGTTCGCGAACTTTTATATTTTCGGTATTTTTTGTGGAGTACTTAAAGAATCTACAAGGTACAGTCTTTATTTTATTATTATGCTATTATTATATGTGGGTATATTCTACGGCTAACCCTAGTAATTAGAATAAAGATTTCCGTATGGAAATTACGTCGTACTTTTGGACTAAAGAAATTAATCGGGATTAAAAATCAGTTATTTCAACATCAGTATTCCACAGAAACTACCATAGATCGTCTATAAACAGCAAATAAGCGGATAACTGGATCACATAATGTTTAACTTTTAACAAAATAATAAAACATTTCTGGTGATGCGTGAATTTATTTGGTGTGTTTTTACATTTGTCACTGATAATATCTCATATTTTACGGTAATGGCAAACATCAGGAAAAATATATGTTGGCTAAATAATGAGCAACAACCGCCATTTGAAAAGATATCTCATAAAATAACGTCTAATATACAAGGTGCGAAAAAATATTCTCAAACGTGCAAAAGAAATTTTGAAGAATCTGACAATTTTTACACCCCGTGCAAAAAAATACAAAGCTCGCCCCTCTAGTTAAACCGAAATATAAAAATTCTGATATCGCGCAGCTAAAATGATTCGTGCGAATTGACCACACGCCAATGTCCCCCTTCTCTCTATACAACTCTGCGGTTATATTAAATTAAAATTAACTAATTCTACCCTCGCTCCTTGTAGATTTGTGCCGAGGAAGGAGAATAAGGACGGATTAAATTTGAATTTTTAAACCAATTATCAATTTAAAGAAACTAATTTCCATATCGGACGAGGTTTTTGGCGGGGACTAAGTACGAATGATTACCATTTCCAACCATTTTATCAATTAAATCCATTATTAATCTTTCACACTTTGCATCCGTCGGAAATAGGGGTGTAAACTCGCTCCTACTTTTTGGTTTTTGATGAGGAATGTTTTGCTTCTGATTTTATCCCGATTGAAAAGACTGAAACGTTCGTTTCGGAATTTTACTTCCATAGTTATGTTATTCCCTTAATTAATTTAATATAGCCAAAGATATACTGGGTGTCAACGAGATAACTTTCCGGCTGCCATTTCTTTATTTGTGAACTGATCGAGATGAAACTTGGTATGCATCACATGTTATTAAGACGATAGTTTTTTTATCTACTATTCAAGTTTGTACAACATCCGGTTTCCCCGGAAGTTACCCCTGGTTTTAATTTTTATATAGGATACCCTGTATATTTTTGCATTTTTGGAAGCTAGAGGTCATTCTGCATATCTGAAGCGAATTACTGGGTAGTTTCTATTAAGTCTATATATTTATATATTTTTATTGCACACGGTGAGGCGAGGTACTGTCTGTGGCTTCTAATTTCCTCTGTATGTACCCCTTTTTCTATCTTCTCAGCCAACATGGTTTCATGCAGAAGAGGTCAACAATATCTAATTTAGCGGTTTTTACACAATACGTCTCTGAGGTTTTGGATAATAGAGGTCAGGTCGATGTTGTCTATACGGATTTCAAAAAAGCATTTGCTCAGATTGCCCATAACATACTCCTTTTGAAATTAGATCGGATTAGATTTGATATTAGAAGTATCGGTTTTTCTGAAGCTTTGATTAAATTGTTTATCTCCTCTTAAGCGATAGACCTTTTATGGTCAGATATAAAAATTTTAGTTCACTGTCATTTTCTCCAACTTGAAGTTCCTCAAGGTTCCAATCTGGAGCCCATATTGTTTTTATTTTTTATTAATAAACTTCCTGAAGTCATTACTTGTGAGCATTTGTTATGTGCCGATGATTTTAAACTCTACTCTGAAATCAGATATTCTATAGATTCCATCCATCTTCAAGAATGCATTAATAGAATGTCTTCATGGTGTGAGACAAATCATCTATCTGAAACTCAATAAGTATAGCTAAATGTAACGTAATGACTTATACTCGCAAAACTATCTCTTATACTCACAACTACTTCATTATATCATCAGCAGAGTTGATGTATTCAAAGATCTGGGTATTTATTTTGACAATAAACTCACTTTTGTTGAACATTTTTGTTTGAACCTAGTGCCTTTAAATCATATGACTTCATTTACCGCAATTGCAGGGATTTTTCCGATATAAGCACTTTTAAATCCCTGTTTTATGCTCTGGTGAGGTCAAAATTGGAATAAGGGGGTCGATTATATGGTATCCAATTTATCACGTTCATTGCCAACATTTAGAATTGATCTAAAGAGATTGTTTTTTTGGCGTCTCTGCACAAGAAGGGTCTTATCTGGCTAGAGGTCTGTATCAGAATAATTTACTTAATAGATTTAATTCTGACTCTTTAGAAACTAGACGCAATATAATGCTAGTTAGATTTTTATATAATATCTTGAATGGCAAGCTTGATTGCCCTGATCTTTTAAGTAAAATAAATTTTCTGCTACCTCGCCAAAATTCTAGACAGCAAACTTTATTATACTGTGTTGGTCCCAGAATAAATTTTTAAGAAACTCTCTAAAGTCTCTGATGTGTGAACAGTATAATCGATAATGTGAATAGTGTATGTAACTGGATAGGTCGTTTAGTGTACCTGTTTGATTTGTTGTAGTAAATTATTTTTTGATTGTTTTATTTTGTTATTGTCTTTTTCTTATAAAGGGTGTCGCAAAATTCACGCAAGATTTTGCCGCCATTTGTGCAGTAAAGTGTTGGCAACCCTAAGCAAAAAACAATTCGATAGCTGACAGTTTAGGGTTAGTAAAAATGGAGCGTTACACGATAGAACAACGTGTCTTCATTATTGAACAATATTTCAAAAATAATGAGAGCTTGGCGGCCGCAGTTCGAAAATTTCATACAAAATAGTCGGAATGGTGTTTTAACTTCGTCAACTGTGAAGAGATTAATTGAAAAATTCAGGGAGACTGGATTCGTTGGAGACGCCAAACACACTGGTCGTCCAAGAACAAGCCAACATCGAAGATCAATATCAAATGTCAATATCGAAGCAGTGCGTGAGAGTGCCGGTGACAATCAAGCGTCGTGGACAGCGTATACTCATTAAAGATCTGCGTCTCCATGCTTACAAAATTCAATTAACGCAACAACTGAAGCCTAATAACCATGCACAGCGAAGAGAGTTCGTTGAATGGATTATTGAACATCAACAAATGGATGCTGATTTTTCAAGCAACATCATCCTAAGCGATGAAGCACATTTTCACGTTGATGGCTTTGTTAATCGCCAAAATTGCAGCTTTAGAGGTTCTGAGATGTGGCCAATATATGGTTTCAACAAGACGGTGCCACATGCCATACAGCCCGTGAAACAATTCAATTACTGCATGAGACATTTCCAGGCCGTGTACTCTCTCGTTTCGGTAACGAGAATTGGCCCCCTAGATCGTTTGATTTAACACCATTAGATTTCTTTTTATGGGGTTATTTGAAATCACAGGTATATGTCAACAGGCCCACAACCACCCGTGCATTATAGGAGGAGATTCAACGCTGCATCAATGAAATTCAGCCACATTTATGCAGAATGGTCATGGGAAATTTCGACAAACGAGTGACATGCATGTAAACCCGTGAAGGCCATTTGCCCGATGTGTTATTCCATAAATAACCCTATCCTATGTACTTTATGATTCAATAAAAAAATAACAATCAAAAGACTAAAAACTGTGTTTTCTATTTAATTCGTCTTGCGTTAATTTTGAGACAGAGACACCCATTATATAGGTATATACATATTTAATTTGGCTATATTGTCTTACTTATTACTCATATAATTATTTATATAGTTTTTCTTCCTGTTGGAATAACAAATATTATTATCATTACTATTATTATTATTATATAACTATACCATATTTATTGTCTGTTCACACCATTACGAATTTTTACAGGCATTTCTAATTTTGATGTAGTGTGCCGTGACGGACCTATAATATTATTGTTGTAATATTTATAAAAAATCAAAGAAATGTACGTATCAGATTTTTCCCCTCACATTTTAGTTTGCCACTGCCAAAAAAATCGTCACTGGATTTGACATGCTCACCTAAATAGCATCCCTGTATGTTTAGTTTGGTTATAAATCTGTACAACTAAATTTTACTCCGCTAATGTGAACCCTAAAACTACCCGCTCAACAACCAACCAACTTCGTGTTTCGAGGGTACTCGCCTTAAAGTGTCTATAATTAATTAATATGCCTGCCAGAATATTGGCTAAACCGAACTCATTAGACAGCTGATTGCGTTCCTGTATAATGTACAAGATTCTCATTATCCAAACTTTTCCTAAAATTGAAACAATTGTGTACATACACTATACTAGTTATCTAGATGTATCAAGTGTCGTTTACGGATCAATTAATCTGCATGCATGATATGGATTAGTACTATTAAGTAGCATAGTAAGAAAATTAAAACAGTGTGTAGAAAATGATGTTGCGGTTATCAAGTAAATAGTCAACGCAATGGGACATATCATGACAATACATAACAAATGTGATGTTAGAACGTGCATCAAGCAGCAAATAGTTAATGTAATGGGACATATGATATAAGAAAATGAACATGAAAATGTGCAGAACAAGATAGGTATGTGACAATTACATCATTAACATTCACATTTATCAGAAACGAGACTTTTCATAATATCATTCAATCGTCAATTGTGGGGAAAGTATGTACATAACTCTGAAGATCCTCAATAAAGGTGAAAGAACTTGTGCAACTTCTAATGGTTCGTTTCCCGATATATGTCCAGATATGAAACTGGTAAGTGTGTCTTCCTTAAGTTTGCTAGTTAATTATTAGGGTAGGTAACACCATTTGACGATGAGAGCAAACATATAAATAGTCTTCCATGATCATGAGGGTCGTTTATTTGCCATATGTTATTGGAGATATTAGGTCTTGTTAAATATTTTTGTACGACATTATTAAAACCATTTAAAGAAAATGTGTTTTTAAATACAGAAGTATTAAGATAATATCAATTTATCTCGAATTTTTAGTTTCTACATGTTTCAATCCAGTTGCGCCTTCCAGTTTTACAAATATACTTAAAATTGATTTACGATAGTTTTAAAAACGTTGTCCGGATTGAATATCAGCCTTATGTTGATGTACCTATTAAGGAGCGGAAACTGTACCCATTGAGTTTTTAAGAAGATTGCCATAAAATATTAAGTGGTTTTAAAAATTTCCGTCAATAATTTCATTAACGGGACATTTATGGCTTAAAGCGGTTTTATGGTGGCACTGAAGTTGCTGATGTGTCGCCGATTTTATAATCGTCTTAAAGGCACCTTGTAATCTATTACAAAATATAAATTGTTCCTTGGATTTGGACACGGTATAGGAGTTGGTGCCAGCGAGTTTTGTTTTGTCGCAAATGTGTCGTAAATTTAAATTTTAATAAAAGTCCTAGTCTATAAAAATATTATTACAATTATACCGGTAGTATTTATATGTTGAGGTAGTCACGAACGGTTCGATCGATGTGACGATCGATGAGTAGCAATAGTCTAACTTCATATCTACTGAGGTATCTGAGGGTTGTAACATTGACTAACAATCCTGTGCATCTCAACCAACATGCATACACACCAGGAATATCCACGACACTGCCCTTCATATGACAGCAAGTCGGATGTCGGATTAAGAAATCCCTGGATTACAAGGAATCCACCCTGGGTGTCTTCATAGATATAGAAGGTGCGTTTGACAAACCCCCTTTACTAAAATTACAGAGGCCCTATCACACAGGAACGTTCCTCATATTGTGGGTAGCTGGATATCCAACATGTTCTCTCAAAGAGCAGTACAAATCAGTGCAGGAGACACTGGCATAAGAAGACTTTTTTGGGAGAGGTTGTCCGCAGGGAGGTATTTTATCACCACCGCCATGGAATTTGGTTCTAGACAGCCTCCTAAATCACCTCAACATGGAAGGATTATACACAATTGCATACGCAGATGACCTAACGATACTGCTTAATGGAAAATCCGAAGAAGTCCGAATGGGAATGGGAGGAAGTCGAAAGAATGCAGATGGCCCTAAGAATAATCAAAAAATTGGCGTGAGGCCCTATCCGTCAATGACGAATCCTATCCCAGGATGACGGATATGGTGCTCTTCACAAGGAAAAGGATACTGGAGCCAATGAGAGCACCCGTTCTCCTAAACACAGCATTAAATTTTGCACCACAGGTGAAATATTTGGATGTAACCTTCGATGCTAAACTAAACTGGAATCTTCACCTTGAAAGAAGAATAAATAAGGCCTACATATCTTATGAGCAGTGTCGCAGAACCACAGGGAAAATCTCAAATCCGTTGGCATACTACCAAACGCGAGCTATGGCCAAACTAGACGCCGCACCGCCTGTGGACTGAGGCTGTCAAAACGATACCCCTTTTACGGGCATGTGCAGATGGTATTCCGCCTCGGCTTGTCTGACAAACGTTACACCATACAAACTACTGGTGAAGATGAGACCGCTGTTGAAGGTGTAAACTATGTCTTCACAGGCGGATCAAAGTAGAAGGAAGGAGCAGGATGTGGTATATATACCAGAAATTTGCGACTTCGACTCCGATGTAAATGGACTATGGATAAAAATGCCAGTGTTGTACAAACAGAACTCGCAGGTATAACCATAGCCGCAGAAGAGATTGCTCGCAGAGAAAGAACGGGCAAGACAATCAGAATCTGCACAGATAGTAGACAATCACTACTGGCCCTGAAAAATTATAAAATAACTAAAGGGTCAACATGGGAATGTCACTAAGCACTTGTGAGAGACAAGTGCAACGACAATAAAGAAGCTGACAAACTGGCCAAGTAGGCAGCCAGCCTGACAATCCTTGGGCCTGGTCCTTCAAGTACACTACCAATTGCAGCGAAACTTCAAATAATAAAGGAAAACACCCATAAGAAATGTAAGACGTTGTGGGATGAAACAATTAGCTCCTGAGAGCTCCTGAGATATCCCAGCGAAGGTGGGTGAGGAATTATCTGGCAATGTCTAGGGGAAACCTACGATTTGTAACAGGAATCCTAACCGGACACTGTCGGGTAATGAAGGACCTCTATAATATGAGACAAAGTGACACACCCATCTGCAGAGGATGTGAACAAGGAGATGAAACGGTCGAGCATGTACTTTGTGAGTGTCCCGCCGTGTCATCGAACAGAGAATCCATATTGGGGAAACGTTGGGCTTCTATGGCCAATTTGAGGGAAACGCCCCTACGCAACATCATCACCTTTTTTACAACATTAGGTTGATGGCCTATGGCATTTCCTTCACGGAGGAAACAGGGTCCCAATGGGGCCTAAGTGCAGCGGATCTTGATCCGCACTCCTAACAAATTACAGATTACAGAGTGGCACTGTATAATTACAGTGTAACAGTGTACAGTCTGGTTCCTATACTAGCTATATATTGAATCATCATTTAAAAGTCGTTGCTCACGACAACAGATGTAGTATGTGGCACAATAATGCGGAAGAAACGCATAATTAATAAAATGAATTGTCGATTGTCAAGAGCTTTTCGGGAAAAGCCTTCATGTTCTCAATATTAACTCACCAAGCGTCTTTTTTAACTGCATCAAACACCAATTCTTACAAGTTTTTACCGATATTATTTATAATTCATATATAATGAAAATTACATACAAAAATATGAGATAAATTTAATATCTCGGTAAGAAAATATGTTCCCCATAAAAAGTACTTTGTATTTTTCTGGGTTGTTTGGTCTTGGTTTTCACTGTTTCTTGTACCTATTCCAATTTTTCACTCCAAAACTTCGCATCTGGTTTTGTAATTAACAAATTGTAATTTAAAAAAATGGTATTATAAATAATGATTGTATAATTTTATTATAGGTACTCATATCATGTGTTTTACAACTATTATGTCTTCTGTTACGTGATTCTGCTTTCCCGTTGCATTAATGTGTTCGTCTGTAGAACGGTGTATGTAAAATAAATAAATACATAAATGAATAAATAGACAAATATATAAATAAATGAATGAATAAAATAAATGAATAAATGGATAAATGAATAAATGAATGAATAGATAAATAGATGAATAAATGAATAGATGAATAAATGAATAATTGAATAAATGATTAACTGAATAAATGAATAAATGAATAGATGAATAAATGAATAAATTATGAACTGAATAAATGAATAAATAAATGCATAGATAAATAAATAAATCTGCATCAAATTACGATGGAACTTAATGAATTACAATTTCAATATTAAAAGCCAATTCCAACAGATGCTGCTAATTTCGTAATATTTTTGCAGTGGACGAGTGTGCTGTGGGGATTTGCCGCCAGATAATTAGAAATAATGGTTCCCCCCCATAGAACTGCGCAAAGCGTATTCTACATACCATCTGCACTATGCATATTGTATAATGTAGGTATTACTATTTTAATGAAAACATTTGCATGTTAAAGGGAGTTTACACCCTCCGGCTGTCCGAAGCGTTATCAAAACAACTTTAAGGCGTTAGGGGCTAATCCAGAAGCTAAGGTTTGTCGTGGCATATAATTTTATTGAATTGCCTCCTGGCCCGCGGTTACGTTTTATAACCGAAGGAGAAAATTGGCCTGGGTATTACCAATTCGAAAATTAATTTGGGATTACATTTTAAAAGACGAAAATGAAACGCAGTAACTTGATCTGCGAGGTGAGATGGCGATGTTGATTTTCAATTACACGGACGAGTAAGAAACAGGAAAATGTATCTATGTAGTAACGGTTTTGATTAAACTCTGAAGGGTAAGAAGATAAATATGATATTTATTGATAAAATCCAAGAGCTACTACTAATGTGATCTAGCATACAAAGTAAAGACAATATAATGTCGATAGTTTGATTTTTATAACTATATCATAATATAACTTTGCTGAAATACATGGTGTTATACAGTGAAATATAGCACTAGCAGTAGGTAAAATTTTCCGAAAATCGATTTTGACCTCCTTTTTTCATTTTGTTTCAACATTTCGGCATAATTACCATTTCATGGGAAATTCAATTCTCTACAAAAAGTTTCATATATAAAAGTATAACGAAATTTTGCTTCGTTTGCGAGATATATTGAAGAAATTGAAAAGGGTGCATTTTCATCCCTATCTCCAATTTGCACCCTCTAATTTAATAGCACTCTGCGATTTTTCTTCTTAAATGACCCATCAACCGCTTCCTGCGATAAAAATCCGTGAACATCTTAGTTCCTTTCTATATGACATAATCAGTAGCCTATAATTGAAACGAAACTATGTTGTATACTTTATAAGTATCAAATTGCTAAAAAATCAGTAAGTTTATTATACCGATTAAAAATGTTGGACTGGGCAAGAATCGAACGCACGATTCTCGGTACACACACGGTGTCAATGTCACTGCATAGTGTCAGATTCGCGTGGCTCGTTGTGATATAATTAATGTGTTTTGTAAATGTAATTATGTAAACATTAAAAATTATGTAAATATTAAAATATAATATATTACTACGTTTTATATAGTAATGAAATAATGGTGTTATATGTCATAATGGCGCCATATAATATCTAATAGCGGTATTTAATTCTATTGTAATTGAGTGATATACAAGTTAAATTGAATCATTATTCAAATATCAGTGCGCCTGCCAAGAGAGCGATATGTAGCACAATTATAAGGCAACAGTGTTACATTTAATTATATAAAAACATATTTTGCTTTTTATAGTTATATGTTTTGTTAGTTTCTCTCTGAAAAAATCCACACTCATGATCCTCGGTCACGGTGTACGTGAGCTGTCTTCAGGTTTTCTTGCTTTATCACGATCGAAATCGAATTTTCTCTTTGAACATTATGAATTATTGATAATGGCAATTTTTTTATATTATCAGGGATTTGATTGTAGTAGGGCTTGTTTGTATTATTTTGGTGTAGTTTGGGATTAGGTTACTGTTTAAACGATTTTTGTTTTATTTTACACTTTTACTTTTGTTATATTTGTTTCGATTTTTGTTATGGATAGGTAGATACGAACACTCTATTAAAGCTAATTTATTTGTTTGTTTTTTAAACACTATTTGTTATATACATATTTACCTAATATGTAATTCTTCTGTACAGCATTTTTTATGTCAATTCTGCTAAATAGACATAATCCACGCTATAATAATATAGACAGACATTTTACAATAAGACCAGACTTATTTAAGTAGCCTTATTACTTACCTTATTATGTTTGAGTTTGAGTTACGTGAGAGTATGCTGTATCATCTGAAACAGAAAAAAATATTTAAACGGCCCGTATACATATTACAATTGTAAGACTTTTGTACAATAACTATTTATAAACTATTGACTTCACGCCCTATAAAAGTACTTTATTGCAGTCGGTGAAGTCGAAACCCCATTTGTCGTGTTTTGTATAATTCTGCAAATAATGCAAATATGTAATGGATAGAACAGTGCGCAGTAAGATAACCCTCAACCTTAATAAAAACCTACCAACAGCAGCTACTATTTATTTCTTTTTCATCAACCAACAAGATTTGTTTACAAAAACAGCAAGTGTGAACGTTATGAACTTTATTCAGGCAGAGCCTTAAAAATGCATGCCAGTCCAAAATCGAGTGAGTAAAAAATAAAGTGTGCACAGGCATAGGTGTGAATCGGCTTAAAGAAATAAATTTTCTCAATTTTATATGGCTTAACATTTTATGGCTTACAAAAAAGCGATATATAAAACGCTAACAGATTCGCCTACGTTATGGATTCACCTATGAGGGAGTGAGAGGGATTATCGCTCTTTACCTCCAAATATTTACATATAGCAAAGGTACTGGCAAAACTTCTGGCGCTCTTTGTTCTTCGTCAGTGTACCTACCTTGCATGTCCACTAGGGAAAATCGCACCATCTGAATGCCGGTTAGCCACCTATTTATAACCACCTCTAATCCACATTGTCATTGTTGACATCTGGCAGTTGCCTTTTTAAAGAGTTTAAGGTTAGGTACTCCTCGAACTACGTACCGTTCAAATTCTTAACATAATAAGTACCCCTAAAACGTTAATGATTTACTCAACTTTGGGCCGTCTATTGGTGACAATTATGACATTAACACTTATCTGCAGTATTTCAGGTGAGTTCCTGTCTTTCCATACTTTCATGCAACATCCGGTCCCCAATAATATTGATGTCAACGCAAAAGCAATTTTCCGAATTATGTTATTGGCTTGAACCCCCTGCTTAATTTCAATTTTCTTCGTTTCAAGCATGTCTTGAATGTACAATAATACAAAAATGAATCTCTCAATTTTACTTTAATCAACAGTTCTCTCAATTTTACGACCTTTAATTGTGCCGTTTTGATTGTGTTACAAGTATTCATCGTTTCCACACAACCTCAAGAACAATGTGTCGTCCATTCTAGAAGTCTCATTCATCGCACTTATCAGTACTGAGAAAAAAACACTCAAAGCTTTATATATGATGTATATGATTGGTATATAACATGATCAATTAGACCTCCGCACAAAAATCTGATATAGCCTTAAAATTAACATGCAAATTACGTTTGTGTTGCATAAGAAAAATCCAAGCGATAGAATCGCGGTCCATATTCGGGTTGTGGTATATCTACCAAATGCAAATCCGGGATGCTGCGCTGAGCGTGACTCTGATACGTAATTCGATATGATTTTAGAACGGGATAACTCTTAATCTACCCATTGTGCAGGGATTTGGTAACAATACGGAAAATTATATCACTTGACAGCGCTTCCTGGGGGACTTCACGAATTAAATACACGCGCTAGATCTGGGCCTTCAGGAAATCACAATTAATTTAGAGAACTCTTGGTAAGTGGTAATCTTCTACATATCGAAATATGTATACGATGAGGAACAAAACCACATTCACCCCTCGACTCTTGAATGACTCAAAGTTTACAGGGATACATATACGGATTTGCCGTCATTTTGAGCTATTTAAGGTTATAGTTTTAAGTCCATTCGGTTGGAAAAAAGTAAAAATGGCCATATATATTCCGATTGCAATGACCCAGGAACCCGATCCCGAATCTCTTTCAAAATTCATTTCTTGTAATTGCAAGCACTTTGGCATTCCCTTGGGCATTACCATTTAGATGTTTTGTATAAAAACATTTTTAACTTTGTAGTGATCACAAAATTAACCTAAATGGCTACTAAAATTTGGAAAAAATAGATCAAATCAAATGAGAATTAAGATTAGATTAGGAGAAATTGTAACCATTTTTTTTAGTTTCAGATAAAAACGAATTGATAATCGAAATCTGAGGAGTTTAATAGTATAAATAATTTAAAATTACCTTTTGACCCCAGTTTTCTGCAGTATTTGATTGCATTGGGCCGCGTCACGAGTATTTATAGTAAAAAAATAGGAAACATTTAACCCTAAATGATAAAGCTAAAATATTATCGGAAGACTTAAGGAAAGGTATCGGAGGGATCGTTTTATCTAAAGTATATGGTGTTGCTTAATCCACTATCTGGGCAATTAGAAGTAGAAGGGTAGGGGTTTTGAAAAGGGTACCAACACATTCCCAGGATCAGGAAAAATGAAACTGATTACCAAGATTACCAATTCATGACATTGAGAAATAATCAAATAATCCATTGATGAATAATCAAAGGAAGACATATTTACGTTATTTACGATATTATACCTACTTTGTTTACTCGTTACCTGGTTGTAGCTTTAGCTGCCTTCATCATCACTATAGCATGCTCTTTTGCACAGAAGGCGGTTCTTTAGGGCAAAACAGCAGAAAACATTCACAACAAAGAGTATACAACTTACCCAAATTTAACAAATTTTATTTATAATTATTTTTTAATTTTAATTACTTATATTAAATTTTAATTTTAAATATATTAAATTTTATTTATAATATATCAAAGATATTGCCTAATAAATTTATATATAAAATTCTACAGTACACGTAACTCCATCTACCTATTTTCTTATTAACGATTCTGGATCGTATCTAAGCCTCAAACCTTTAAGGCCGTGTGTATTGTGTATCGTAGAATCCTATATGTTAAAAGAAAGAAATAATTGGAGGAAAATGCTTGTTAAATCTATACTATTGATCTGTTTAGTTTTTATTTCCTAACCTAAGATTAAATGGAATTGTACACAATAATAATATGCGCAATTATTTAGGAGTTTTCAGAAGATATGAACTGTATTTTGGAGCTCATTATTGATAAATAATCTTTATACGCGTATATTCATTGATATACGCGTATTGTAGGTCCTGATTACTTTATAGTGAAAACTATGGACTGCTTGTACACTAACTCTCTGGATTTTTATGTCTGCTGGCTAATAAAATTCTTAATAAATATATATATATATATATATATATATATATATATATATATATATATATATATATATATATATATATATATATATATATATATATATAT